>JAQZBX010108433.1:0-10557 GCA_029593785.1 Cabassous unicinctus
TTAGGGAAGAAATATTTTTATGGACTTGCCTAAAACTCAAATGGATTTCTTTTCTTTTAATGGAGATTTATAAACTAAAAGATTTTTAAACTGCTTTTTATTTAGGCTTTTGCAACTCAAAGATAAATATCTTTTTTTTTTTTTTAAAGATTTATTTATTTTATTTATTTATCCCCCCCTTGCTGCTTGTGCTGCTGTGCCCATTCGCTGTGTGTCTTATCTGTGTCTGCTTATCTCCCCCTTGCTGTGAGGTCTTGCCTGCATCAGCTGGGAAGCGAACCCGGGGCCTCTCATATGGTAAACGGGTGCTCTATCCATTGCGCCACACCCGCTTCCTGCCCTGAGGTTGCTGCATCAGCCCACCGCACAGCTCAGGCCGGCGTGCCCTCACAAGGAGGCCTCGGGACGGGAACCTGGGCCTCCCATATGGTAAACAGGGGCTCTATCCACTGAGCCACACCCACTTCCCAAAGATAAATATCTTATGCAAGATAGTTTTGAATTCAGTTTAAAGTTCAACACCAGCATTTAACTTCTGTATTCCATTTTGTATACATTTCAAAACTGTACTGCAAACAGTTATGTGCGTCTTATGCAATATGTACCATATTGCCTTCTATAAATTAAATGACATTTGATAATTTTTTTTAAAAAAAAGTTAAATAAATAAAAGTAAATGCCTTGGGAAGCGGCTATGGCTCAAAGCAACTGAGCTCCCGTTTACCATATGGAAGACCCAGTTCAATCCCCCGGACCTCCTGGTTAAAAAAGAAAAAAAAGGTATCCCAAACCTGCACGGCCCCGAGAGGCACAGGCCCCCGCACTGTGAAGCAACGAAGCAAAAAGACGATGACGTAACCAGATAGGAAAAAATAATAATAATAAATGCCTTTAAGAAGTCAAAAGAATAATCTCTGGATCACAGATATATCCCCGGGGCTAAGTGCACTCTGTTGCTATTTGGAGATATAATTTAAATGAGTTGATTAAATTGCTAATAGTATCTTCATAAAAACATCAGCTCCTTCTGGGGAGTGTCTGAGGACACAGGGAAGCTGAACAGCCCCTCATCTGCTCTGTGTCACAGCCTTCCAGCCACAAGCACCAACAGCCCAGCACCTTTCTATGATCGCCTCCAATAACCACAGCGTAAAAACAAAGCAACTTCAGGAGAGGAATAAAATCATCTAAAAGGAGTGGGAGCACATGGGCAGGAAAAATAAGTGATATGTGCTTAAATTCAAACTCAAGATTTTTCTAAAAAAAAAAAAAAAAATATATATATATATATATATGTCTATGTATATAACATAAAACTTCCCATTTAAACCATGTTTAAGTGTACAATTCACTGGTATTAATTATATTCACAATGTTGAACTACCATCACTACCATCCATTACTAAAACTTTTTCATCTTCCCAAAAAGAAACTCTGTACCCATTTAGCAGTAATTCCCCATTCCTACCTTCCCCAGGCCTGGCAACCTCTAATCTACTCTGTCTCTATGAATTTCCTTAATCTAGATATTTCATATAACTGGACTCATACAATATTTGTCCTTCTGTGTCTGGCTTTCTTCACACAGCAACATGTTTTCAAGGTTTATTCATGTAGCAGCATGTATCAGAATTTCATTCATTTTTATGGCTGAATCATATTCCAATGTATGTATGTACCATATTTTGTTTCTCCATTCATCTGTTGATGGACATTGTGCTGTTTCCACCTTTTGATTACTGCTAATAATGCTGCTATGAACATTGGTAAACAATTATCTGAGTCCCCTGTCTTCCATTCTTTTGGGTATATACCCAAGTGGAATAGTTGGATCATATAGTAATTCTGTTTAACTTTTAACTTTTTGAGGAAAAGCCAAACTTTTCTAAGCAGCTGCACCATTTTCCATTCCCGCCAACAATACACAAAGGTTCTAACTTCTCCACACTCTCATCAATACTTATTTCTCGTTTTTTGTTTGTTTTTCTTCATAGCCATTTGAGTGGGTATGAAGGAGGATCTCACTGTGGTTTTGATTTGTACTTCTCTAATGACAAATGATGCGGAGTATCTTCATGGGCCATTTATATAACTTCAATGGAGAAATGTCTATTCAAGTCTTTTGCCCCTTTTTTAAATTGGGTTATTTCTCTTTTCCTTGTTGAGCTGTAAGAGTTTTTGTTTTTTGTTTTTTTTTAAAGATTTATTTATTTTATTTTATTTATCCCCCCTTGCTGCCTGTGCTGCTGTGTCCACTCGCTGCGCGTCCTCTCCGTGTCCGCCCATCTCCCCCTCGCTGCGAGGTCCCGCCACATCAGCCCACGGCGCCGTGCGAGCTGGCCTGCCCTCACAAGGAGGCGCCGGGAAGCGAACCCGGGGCCTCTCATCTGCCAAACGGGTGCTCTGTCCATTGCGCCACAACCGCTTCCCGCCGTGAGGCTGCTGCATCAGCACACCGCACCGCTCAGGCCAGCGTGCCCCCACAAGGAGGCCTCAGGACGCGAACCCGGGCCTCCCATATGGTAAACGGGGGCTCTATCCACTGAGCCACACCCGCCTCCCGTAAGAGTTCTTTATATATTCTGGAAACTAGATCCTTAACAGATATATGATTTGCAAATATTTTCTCCCATTCTTTAAGTTCTTTTCACTTTCTTGATAATTTCCTTTAATGCACAAAAATTTTTAATTTTGATGAAATCAAATTTACCTATTTTTGCTTTAGTTGCATGTGCTTTTGGTGTCATATCTAAGAATCCATTGCCAAATCTGAAGTCAGGAAGATTTTCCCCTATGTTTTCTTCCAAGAACTTTATGTCTTTAACTCTTATATTTAGGTCATTGATCCATTTTGAGTTAATTTTTGAAAATACATTTGTTGAAAATACTGTTTTTTCCCCACTGGATGGATTTGGCACCCTTGTCGAAAATCAATTGGCAAGAGATATATGTGTTTATTTATGGACTCACAATTCTATTCCATTGGTCTATATGTTCTCCGAGAATTTTGATTAAGTAACACCTCTCTTCTAAAGTGGTACTTCATTTCATAAAGAGACTTACAGAAGAGTAAATACAAATACACCAAAGGCCAAGATCCTCACCCACTAAAGTAACTCTTCTCAAGGATTCCTCACTCGGGAAGCGGGTGTGGCTCAGTGGATAGAGCCCCCGTTTGCCATATGGGAGGCCCGGGTTCGTGTCCCGAGGCCTCCTTGTGAGGGCACGCCGGCCTGAGTGGTGTGGTGGGCTGATGCAGCAACCTCACGACAGGAAGCGGGTGTGGCGCAATGGATAGAGCACCCGTTTACCAGATGAGAGACCCCGGGTTCGCTTCCCGGCGCCTCCTTGTGAGGGCAGGCCGGCTCGCGCGGCGCCGTGGGCTGATGCGGCAGGACCTCACAGCAAGGGGGAGATGGGCAGACACAGAGAAGACACGCAGCGAATGGACACAGCAGCACAAGCAGCAAGGGGGGGATAAATAAAATAAAATAAATAAATCTTTAAAAAAAAAAAAAGGATTCCTCACTGTATTCCAGAACTTCTCTATGGCAGTAAGTTAAATGTGACAGCTATCAGTGGTGAAAAGGTGAAAATTAAGCCCTCTTTTACTAGGTGACACAAAGAACAAAAGAATCTAAGCTGATCTAGAAGTTGTTAATTTATTTACTATAGAAATGTCCTAGTCTATGGGGAAGCAAAAATGATAGAAATTTATTTTCAGTTTGTTTGAATTGAAGAAAATGATTTTTAAATTCATTAGGAAATTAAGGGACTTCAGCAAGCTACAATTTTAAGAAACTGATTATATCCTTACAGGTGAATCTATCAATATAATGAAATAGAGCCAAACCATGAATGATTTGGTTTATTTATGTTTACAAATAGGACAAGGATTATCCTTAAATAAAAATAACTAGCATTAAAGAAATCCAAACTAACTTGAATGAAATAAACTGGTACTTGAACATAAACCATTCAATTCATCAAAAACACGATAATTTACTCCCTGAAGATACTTTACATTAAAAGACCTTAGAATTTCAGTTTCTGAGGAAAGGAAAGAGGATCTGAATTTCATGAAAAGAAACTATGGTGTAATTCTAAATCTGTAAATGTAATCACAAGCATAGGCTTTCTTTTTCTCTCTTTTTTTTTTTTTTTGTGGGGCTGGGGGAGGGGAGCGGGTGTCAATGGGAGGGGTTTCTTGGTCTCTCAAGGACAGACCTTCACATCCAGAAAACAGACACAGGACTCAATCCAAACCCCTGGGCCATGCTTAACTGCAGCCTAGGGGAAGAGGGAAAGGGCAAGGGGGACAGAGGTACCAATTCCTTTTCCACTATTTTCTCCCTCAATCTTAAGAGAGTAAAACTGTTGTTCAAAAATAAGGTTATCAGTGACAGATTCATGTAAATAAATCATGAAGAACACTGGACAGGAATATAGTTAGCAATCTACAAGTACATTTAGATTTTGATATCCCTGTTCAGAACAGAAAGAAAGAGAGAAGAGAACACAATCCTGGCATGAGTCTCGGTGTGGTGGGAGCTAGGGATGATCTGGGGAGCAAATGGGAGGAGTACATAATAGGAAATACTATTAGGAGGTACCTGTCACATCCTAGAACTCGTAAATGACAGCAGGGCCCTGGGTAACAACTCTGTAATCAGATCAAAAGAGGTCAAATGTGATCCTTTAGGTGGCAGAGACCTAATCTGGGACACAATTGGGCCTAAACACAGATTTACTGAACTCACGGAAATGAGCACTTAATCACACTAAGAGATCACGGCCACAGTGAAGATATGTTTCCTGTCGTGTTCCATTTCTAGAAGCTGAGAGTTCAGTTTTGTGGTTCAATACATGGCTATGGCTAGGCTAAGCTAGGATTTCATTCTTAGCTTTCCTATGTTTCACTCATGATTTAAGATCTTACTGTGTGCTAACATTTGGTGTCAACAGTCCAAACCACTCAATTTAAATTGTCCTACATCTGTTTATCTTCACACATGAATTAAATAAATACCACCTGTGATGGATAGTATATGTTGGTACTTAGCCCCACACCTACTCTTCTAGACTCTCCCTTGAATCAAAAAGCCTGAAATCTACAATTCCCAAATCCCTGGTCAGCTGTGCTCCCATTAGGTTCCTGGCAGCTACACTAGCAGGAGTACAGGTCCTGTTTGGTGGCAGGGAACTCCAGCAGGGTCGGTGGAAAATGGGGGTTTGTGGGCTCTTGGCATCACTACCGCTCCCCTTCTGCTTCTCCAGCTCTTCCTTCTGTAAGCAATTTCTAGAAGTACCACCTCTTTTGATTGAACACCTGCAATAGTTTCCTGACTACACAATGACTGATAGCTCAACAAATTCGGAATTTATATAATCCACAGGCTAGGTTAGGAGGCTATGCTATGAAATATTCATCCATGCATTCAACAAACTTTTGAGCACTACTAAAGGCCAGACCCTGTTGTCAGTGCTGAGGTTACAGAAGTAAACAACACACACACAAATCCTTGCCCTCAAGAATCTCACATTTAGTGAAGAGGGGAGACAAAATATAGGATAAACAGGTAAAATACATAGTGTTTGTTAGATAATAAGTGATAAGGAGAAAAAAATAAAGCATGAGCGGGGATATGAAATATTGGAAAGGGGTTGAAATGTTAGACACAGAGTTTGCTGAGGTGATTTTTGGGAAAAGACCCCAAGGAAGTGAGAGAGCTAGTCATGTGCATATCTACAGAAAGAGCATTACAGGCCCTAAGGAGGGAGGCCCCTTGGTGTATCAGAGAGCAGGAGTCCTGTGTCACTAGAGCAGATAAAAGGAAGGAAGTACCAGAGGTGAGGAGACCAGACCATGGCAGCCTGGTGGCCTACAGTAAAGGCATCAGCTTCAGTGCTAGATCCTGAGCAGAGGAATGACATCTTCTGAACTTCTGGTTAACAGGATCCCTCTGTGTTAAGAGCAGACTGTAGGAGGCAAGGGCAAAAGTCGGGGAATCAGCCAGGAGGCTATTGCAATAGTCCAAATGAGATCTGATCATAGCTGAGACCAAAGTGGTAGCAGTGAGGATGTTGAGCAAATTATAATTTTATTATGAATTCCTATCTGACCCTTAAAAAGTCAGGAGCTGGTCCCTGAATCTTGCTGGAATTCGCAACAGAACTTTCCGGAGAATTCTACCAGGTGACAATGAAATGGCTTTAGCCAATGATAATTAAATAATTACAAATTGACATTTTACAGAAGTTAATATATGGAAAAGCTAATGTATAACATGGCTGGGTTATTAAAATGTTAGTATTTTTATAGAAATATTAAAGAAACAATATAAAAATACAATTACCTATAAAGTAAATTCCATTTTTATTTAACTGATATTAGAGATAAAGTATTACCTTATTAACTGTATTAGCTCTATTTCACAAAAGGAATAAAATGTACCACATGTAAATTTTCTAGAGAGCAATGAGGAATTTTAGAACTAGAAGAAACCTAGGAGTTCTATTCCCTTCACTTTGGAACCGAAGTAATAAGCCCAAATATAAATGACATTTGGTCCTTCTTCAAGCATCAAAACATATTTTATTTTAATAGTGTAATGGAAGTATTTCTAAAATGTTTTTACTTCCCTGAACACAATTTAACTTTTCCTTGATAACTCCGGCCTCTTTAAAGAACCATTATGCCCAGCCTAGATGTAGCACTGGCCTTTGCTAACTGCTGCCACCCCTATGCAGCCCTAACAGTCTCTACTTGACTCCCTCCTGGCTGATGGTGCCCGATCTGCAGAAAGTTGGATAGTAATTAAAAACCATACATAAACGAAAGTGAGACTGGGTAAAAACCACAGAAGAAAAGCAAGCAGCTTTGGTGCAGGAACTTTATAACAATTTTGCCAGCACCAGGAAGCTAATTTTGCTTGCTCATAGTTTGGGGCTGTGTTCTGAAGTCTAAGATTGTCCCCAAATGGATGGCTGAAGGTGATGTAGGAACAGTCCTTTTGAAAACGTTCTACTTACTTCAAATGCAATTGGGGAGCAGATGTAGCTCAAATGGTTGAGTGCCTGCTTCCCACGTACAAGGTCACGGGTTCGATCCCTGGTACCTCCTAAAAACAAAAACAAACAAACAAGCCAAAATAAAAACAGCTCTCACTGGGGAGCAGATGTAGCTCAGTGGCTGAGCACCTGCTTCCCATGTACAAGGTCCCGGGTTCAATCCCCAGTACCTCCTGAAAAAAAAAAAAAAAATGCAATTAATCACTTTTGATAAAGTGTAAAAATTAAAATTACTTAAGATAAATTAATTTTCTGATAAAATATTAACACTATAAACATCACCACATAAAAAGCAAATTGCCAAGGCAATTTACTCAAACAACAGTTTAAAAGTATAAGCAGAAAAAAAATAAACTGCAATAAAAGAGCACTTCATTTCTTCCAAAACCTGCCACCCCAACAAAATTCTCCTGTAGGCTAACATAAACTTATTTTTTTGTCCTTTTCCTACCATTCTACCAAAACTAGTTTAATTTTTTTAAATTAATAGTTTTTAAATGTTAAGGTTAATCGGTAATAGAAAGAGTAGATTCAAAAAAACAACCAGAACCACACATCAAAATATCAAATAACTCACATATAAGCAAGCACTTGGTACAATGATTCTCCCTCAGCAATTAAAGGAGCAAATAGGAGATAAACAGATAATCTAAAGTAAAAAGTTTGGGGTCCATTCAGGATACAATTCTTCCCAAGCTGCATGCTCATGGCCAAAAGTTAACAGTTTACCCTCCATCTTCACGCCCTGCCTGCTGCCCACTCCAGTTCCAGGCCAGTCCCTGGGGGTCTGCTACAGTTCTGGATAGAATAGCCAGGGATCACCACGGTTGATTCTTTGCTTCCTCTACTATTCTCAAAGAGGATGAGGTGACAGGCACCTCACCAAGGTTAAATAATAATGTTGGGAGGAGGCAGAACTAACAAGAAAGGCTTGAAAGGGGATTTTAAAAGGAAAACTTCAGGGTTATTTTCTTATTTTACCTTAGGCCTTTTCTCCATTAAAAACTGAAATATTTTAGCTTATTAGAAATTCTTAGAGTAGCAATACAATGTATGAATAAGCATTCAGGCATCATTCACTCCCTGGACTTTATACTCCAGCAAAAACTCTACAGAGACGTGTTGGCCCCTGTCCACACGCTGTCAAAATATCTTCCCTAAGCTTACCTTTTTGACAGCACTTAAACACAAGCTCTTCTGTCCCTTATCCCGGTACTATAAGCCTCTCCAGGGCAGGACTTACTCAACTTTGCATTCCCTCCACCCCTGGCACCAGTGCTTTACTTGATAGCTATTAAGCCTTTGGTAATGAATTTCTATTATATCAGCTCCTAGTACCTCCTATTCACTAATGAGAAACAACAACACAACTTTCTAATGCCACAATGACATCCCTGCCTCCAGGGGTACTGTCATTTTCACAAGATAAGGAGCCTCAGTGCCCACCATCTGCCCCTGAGGTCAGCACCTGCCTGACTGGGCCTGGTGAGCACACTAGCCAGGCCGCAGCCCCCTTTTCCTACAAGAACGAATGGAAAGAACATGGCAGATTCTTAAAGCAGAGTCCCTGGAGAAATCTGTCGGGCAGCAGCCACAGGCAACTGCTAGCTCTTCAGTCCTCTTCAAATCCTCTAACCACTGCTTCTCCCACCTGTTCTTTGATCGTTAGATGGTCCAATATGCCATGCTGCCCTGTTGTTGACAAATCCTTTCATAAAGCAAAGGATATGACTAACCCTAACTGCCTGTTGATTTCTACACTTCTTTTTCTCAGACCATTTCTTGGAGACACTTCAGAGCTCCATAAAACTTGTGTTTTGACATACAGTATGATCCTGCTTCTTTCCCACGAGTGAGTCAAATCTACAAGTCACACCCTTTTGTCTGCCTTCATAGATCAAAACTACTCGCTAGAACACAAAATAAATGGTAGTAAAGGCCACAGTAGAGTAAACACACTTGACTCAGGAAAGCTCTTGTGGCTGAGAGCCCTTGCAGGAGAGTGCACTGGTGCTCACCAACCTGCCCACCCCCGGCTCAGGGGGCACACTCTGAGCAAGGAACAACTGTCATGGGTTAATGTACTACTGTGAATGCTTACGCACTTTTTTGAGGGAAGGATTTTGCAGCAGATGGCAGTGTGCAGGGGAGATACTGAAGAGGGTATGAAAGTATACTCTGAGGGGATATTCTGAAGTTCTCCCAATAGAGGATAATAACTAAGAATGTGGACTACTGATATATACAACACTATAGGGTTCAGCTACAGAATTCAGTTTCTTTAGAAATTACTGCACTGGAATCAGAGCCTTTTGTTTGAAATTTCTTACCATGTAGCCCAGGTGAAACTCAACTGTATTTTAAAAATCCAGCTGTATTTCTGCCAATGAACACTGAAAAATGCAAAGAAAATTTCCAGAAATTGATATAATTTGTCATCTAATCCATGCTCCTGCACTTTTCTCAAAACCAAAATACAAAGATGAATTACCTAAATTTATAATAGGCAGCATGCACTCAGGCCTTGGGGCTTTAAAGGCACTCTCAACAGTGTGGTCTTAGGACATCTTCAGATGCTGCAGTCTCCCAAATATCGGGTGGAGATTCTGCCCACACCACCTCTTCTGCAACATGGGGGACGGGAAAGAATGGGGGTGGCAGAAGAGTCTGCATGGCTTTACCTCTGATACCTCTTACTCTACTCTACCGCACCTAGTTCTTCTGCCTTCTGCACCTTGGTGGGCAGGGAGTGGGTAGAGAACAGTCTGCCTTTACGAACACATTAACTTAGAAATAATCACTTGTAGGTATTAGCTTGTCTTAATCCAAGCATATTCAATTATTATGAGCAGCAAAAAAACTGGAAATAACTGAAAATGTACACCAATAGGGAACCGAGTGAATAAATTACGATGCATCCATATAATGGACTACAAAGCAACCATTAAAGAAATAAGGCAAATCTATATGTACTAGGATATAACCAAATTTTAAACGAAAGTGCAAAACAATGTGCAAAATATACTAGCATTTGAGTTGGAAAAAATGTGGTAAACAAGAAATATACAAATATATGCTTTTATACAAATAGAATTTTTCTGGAAAAATACAAAAGCAACTGGGACTAATGGTGGCCTCCAGAAAAGACTGAGGGATTGGAAGGTCTCAAAAGAAAGGAGTACACCCGTTTTCACTATTCAAAAATAATTTACCGGGAGGCGGGTGTGGCTCAGTGGATGGAGCCCCCGTTTGCTGTGTGGGAGGCCCGGGCCGCATCCCGGGGCCTCCTTGTGGGGGCGCGCCGGCCTGGGCGATGCAGCGACCTCGGGGGCTGATGCAGCGACCTCGCGGCGGGGGCCGGGTGTGGCGCAATGGATGGAGCACCCGTTTGCCATGTGAGAGGCCCCGGGTTCGCTTCCCGGCGCCTCCTTGTGGGGGCGGGCCGGCTCGCGTGGCGCGGTGGGCTGAGGCAGCGGGACCTAGCAG
>JAQZBX010108434.1:0-10554 GCA_029593785.1 Cabassous unicinctus
CCCCCCCCCCCCCCCAAATTTGGCTGCCCCTTCCTGCCACCATGTCCCCCTTCCCCAATCCCAGAATCTTCTGCCTGGCTGGGGAGGGCAGCAGCCAGAGGCACAGAGGCTGTCTGTGGCATCACCTGCCCCAAGGCCGAACCCCCTGCGCGCGCCTCAAACCCGAGACGGGATCCTGCTATGCTCCGCAGGACCTGCACGTGCCTTTCTCGATATAAGACCCGACCACCCCCCCTTGAGATAGGAGAGACCGTCACTTGGGCTTGAATGTGCTTACTGGACCCAAAGCTGCTTCCTCGACAAGTTGGAGGATGAGAGGAATTCTCGCTTCGGCTCTGATCCCGGGGCTCAGGGAAAACACAGGGACTGGTGTGTTTCACACAAGGCCCTCCGGCTCGGACCCGTCTGTGCTGGGAGGAGAGAACGGTGAAGGGGGCTTTCTCAGTGTTTTTGTTTTCTACTCAGATGGCTCAAGTAGAGCCCCGCCCCCACTGCCCACCTGCACGAGGCGCGTGCACAGGGCAGGGGCTTTGCCCCCCGCTCCTCAGCTGCTGCCTGGGGCACTGGACGTCCCTAGGGCGAGTCCACTGGCGGCGGGAGTGCGCTCCTGGCCCGTGTTGATTGTACTCCGTTTTTCTTTAAAGGCACACTTGTGTAAAACTCCTGCACTTTTCCCCTTAGAGGAGCAAGGTGGAGGAGCTCCGGGCACATTCCAGGATCCTCTTTCCGGAGGGCCTGGGTACAGACGGGCTCCTGCCTGGTCCTCTCCCCAGGCAAGGGGGTGAAAATGCACCTCCGGCAGCCCTCACTGGCTTCCTAGCCGCCGCTGAGCAGCTTTCCCGGTGAGAATATATCCAGGTATATTTGCCGCCGTTCAGCCCCTCTGGGCTTCCCAGTTCCTGATTCACTAAACTTTCTGAAGTGACTGAAGAGTCACGACTAGGACTCTTATGCAGCAATTTCAGGCGGTGTGGGTGTTTTCTGGCTTTGTTTAGACAAATGTGGACCCCTGAGCAGCCTGTAGTAAAACTGAGAAGGGTCAGGGGCGAAGACAGAATTAGACAGCAGGGGAAACACTGGGCTCGCTGCTCAGCTCCTGGGACGCTAGACCGCTTTTCCAGAATTGCATCTTCAACACCCGGCATCAAAAAATGGAAATCCACCTTTCTCTAACTGACATCCGAAAGCCACACGAGCAACTCGGGGGTAAATTCTGAGCTTGGCCACAGAACCGCTGAGTAGTCAGGACCCAACAAGCAAAGGAGAGGAGGCAGTATCTTGTATCTGCCCAGCACTGCACAGCCAAGGCCCAGATAACTCACTGGGGAGTCTTCCCTCCAGGCCGTGATGAGGAAATGGAGGTTGAGGTGTCAAGATACTTTCCTGGGCCTCTCAGGGAGAGAGGGGCAGAGCAGGGTCTCAAACCCAGGCCTTCTGACTCAGACCCCGTGGGGGTGGGCAGAAGCAGCGCCTTTCTCTCCCCTGGCTAACCAGAGCCCCAGGAAGCGCTCCAGAGCCGAGAGGGGTGGGGGGAGGCAGGACTGTGCTGGGCTCAGGAGGCCAACCCCGCAGGAAAGGGCAGACCCCCGGGCCCTGGCATCGGGCACAGGGCTAGAAGAGTGGCACGTCTAGCTTCAGGAACGACGAGCTCTGCGAAAGTGACCCTGGACGACTCCACCACGCGCTCTGCCTCCTTGTGCCCCCTGAGCAGGAGGCTGAAGTTTCTAAACTGAAAAAAAAGAAAAAGGGGGTGGGGCGTGGCCACTGCACTGCCTTCAGCATTTCCACCTGCAAACTTGCAGGCTGTTATAAGGTATAGTTTCGTTAACAGATTGCAATCCCTTGAATGGGAAGGCCCTTATATTTCATCATCTGTTCAGAAACCCACATAGAACCCAACGCAGAATGAACTCTTGACAAAGGAGCATTAACGATGATGCTGGATTTCTGTAGACCAGGGTTTCTCCACCTTGGCATTCTTTGCCATGAGGGGCTGTTCTGGGCATTGTAGGATGTTTAGCAGCATGCCTGACCTCTACCAACTAGACGCCATCCTCTTGTGACAACCCAAGGTGTCTCCAGACATTGCCAAATGCCCCCTGCAGTGCAAAGTCACCCCTGGTTGAGAAGCCCTGAGATGAACAAAGTAAGATGTGTGAGCACGTGCTGCTGCCAGGTGCTCTGTTGATATCATCTCAACCTGATCTTCACCATAACTCCCTGAGGAAGGTATTACTATGCACAGCAGGTGAGGAGACTGGGACACAGAAAGCCCAGGTAACTTGTTCAGGTACACTCAGCTCACAGGTAGCAGAGCTGGGTTTTGAAGCAGGTTTGTTTAATTCCCATGCTTCCAGGAGAAAGAAATAACAACCGAAACAAGATCTGAACAGATGTCTGGGGCTGTTCTCTAACTGTTATTTAATCACCATTCATATTCTATATCTCTCTCAATTCACAGAAAGGTTGAGGTCTGAATGTTCATTTTAAGCACTGATTTCTGTTTTTCTCCCTGGGACTGCTAATTGAAGTGCTCATACTGTCACTGCACATTTTCTCTACTGTCATCTCAGAAATGCAGTAACAAGTGGAGCTATTTTCACATGCAACGCCTGCTGGGCTCCCTCTGGTGTCAGTAATGATTATATTTGACTTTAAAGGAGCTCAAGTGTGACCACATTTCAAAATAATGAGGAATTTGTTCTTTATCAAGTGGCAGTTCAAAAAATCCAACTGGTTCTCATGGACTACATTGTAAAATTGTTTTATTCAGATTTTGTAACGATTCTATTAAAGATCTAACATAACTCAAGTTTTAGAATCATAGGAAACAACTAATGTGAATTTGCTATTTAAATTATTTTTTAATGACGCCAAAGAAACATTTCACAAGATGGGACTAACTGGCTCTTTTGGCTATATTCGTAACCTACCTATCTATATACACATTTCTGTGTATACATATGAAAACGTTCAGCCTCACTTTGAGAAAAAGAAATGCAAATTAAAATAAGGTGGTAGTGCTTTACCCTACCAACTAAGAAAAAATTTAAATAACACCTAATTCTGTTAGGGCAAAATAAAACAGACACTCTCATGCTTTGCTGATGACCTCATTTTTAAAACTTATTATGGAAAATTTCAAACATACACAAAAGTAGACAGAGTAGACTAATGAACTTCCATGTTCCCATCACCCAACCACAGCCATTATCAACTCATATGGCTCTAATTATTTCTTCCCCTCATTCCTCAATCCCATGGAAGCAAATTCCAGACATGCCAACAGTTCATCATAAATATTTCAGTGTGTTACTTCTGAAAGGTAAGGACTTTGGATAAATGTAACCAAAGTACCATGATCACATCTAAGCAGGTAATCAGACCTTTCTTTTTTTGTTTTTGTTTTTAGAAATTTTTTTATTATTTTTTAATTAGAGTAGTTGTAAGTTTACAGATTTACAGAAGCGTGAAGCAAAAAAATACAGCATTCCCGTATACCCCCCTATTGTTGACACTTTACATTAGTGTGGTACCTTTGTTACAAATGATGAAAGAATATTAAAAAAGTACTATTAAATATAGTTCATAGTTTACATTAGGCATATATTTTTCCCATACACCACCCTATTATTAACTTGTATTCGTGTTGTACATTTGTTATAATCCATGAAAGAACATTCCTATACTTGTACTATTAACCCTAGTCCATCGTCCCCAACAGGGTTCACTGTGTTATACAGTCCCATGTTTTATCTTCTTTCATTCTAGTAACATACAATACCCAAACTTCCCCTTTCAGCCACATTCACATTTATAATTCAGTGCTGTTAATTACACTCAAAATAACGTGCTATCATCACCACCACTCATTTCCAAACCTTTGCAATTAACCCAAATAGAAATCCTACACAAGTTATGCATCAACTCCCCATTCTTTACCCCCAATCTCTCCCCTGGTAACCTATATTCCAGATTCTGACTCTATGAGTTTGCTTACTGTAATTAGTTCACATCACGAGATCATACAGTGTTTCTCCTTTTGTGTCTGGCTTATTTCACTCAACATAATGTCCTCAGAGTCCCTGCATGTTGTCACATGCATCAGGACTTCATTCCTTCTTACAGCTGAGTAATATTCCATCGTATGTATGCACCACAATTTTCTTATCCATTCATGCTGATGACCTTTCGAGGCAACCATCTGGAAGAGTAATTTAACAATAGACAGTAAAAGCCAAGAAAGCTTGCATTGTCTTTGAGCCAGTCATCCTGTGTGTGGGACTGCTTAACAAATGCTTTAGGAGAATGAGAAAGCGATCTGCACGTAGATGTTCACGACAGCATTGTCTGTAACAGCGCAGTACTGGAAGCAGCCTCAGTAGCCAACATGGAGAAAATGGTGTAGCTAACTAAATTATGGTACATTACTCTAGCACATAATGGTTAAGAGAAGCGCTAGAATCAGACTACCTGGATTGGAATATTGGCTCTCATGCTAGCTCTGTGATCTCAAATATGTTCAAGCTCTTCATCTGTAAAATGGGTATAACAATAGCACCCACCCACAGGATTACTGTGAAGATTAAACTAGATCAAATGCATAAAGCACTTAGAACAGTGTTTGGCACCAAGTGCTCAAATAGACTATTAGGCAGCTATTGAAATAAGAATTATAAAAATGATGCAACCATTTAGAAAAAAATCTAACGATATGATGTTTTTAAAACCATGATATTAACATTTAAAATGTTGCTTATGCATAAAAGTTAGAGGAGAACCTACAAAAGTAAAAATAATTCTGTCAAAATGGTGTGTTGTAATTCAGCGTGGAGTTAGACAGTGCTGGGAATTATCCAGAGAAAGATTGGGACCAGGGGACCTCACTCCATGTGGAATACAGGCAAGTTTATTTAGGCTGAAGCTGCTTTTTATACTACAAAACTGATAACAAAAGTAGGGAGTCCTTCACTAGTTTCTCAGCTTGGTGCGTGAGAGCGCTACCTGTTTCTGAGTTCCCAGACAATCTTTCTTGGGAATTCAGACAATAACATCTGTGTGGTGAGTTCATTTCACTCTGCCTCCTCCCACTGATATCTGTCCTTGGAGACATTCACTAATGTTTCTCTGCCAGCAAGCAAGCTTTTTAAATGCTTAACCTTTTATGCTCTGGCTCTCAGCATCTTCTCCAACAATGGTGGAATCATGGATGATTTTTTTCCCTTTGATCTTCTGTATGTCTATTATCTTATCATTAAAATATCAAAAAGTAAACAGTTGGAGTCCAGAATAAAAATGTATCTACTAATGTACTCAACCAGCAGCTAATAGGTGCTACTTACCTTATAAGCACTGTTTTACACTAAATAACTAAGACAGTATAATAGAAGAGAGAGATGCCTCCAATGTCCACTGCAGCATGTGAAATGCTAAGATTCAAGTCCGTTCAGGATGCAACAGGCTCACAAAGGAGGGGCATCCAGATGGCCCTACGATGGGGCATACACTTGAGTGATCTTTAGAAATGAATTCAATGAAGAAGGCAGGAAGAACATTTCAGGGAGGGAATACAATTGAAAAAGACAGAGGTGAGTTCAAGCCAGGTAGGTTCAACAAACCACAAGTAGACTGATCAGACCAGAGCACAGGTGAGCGTGGTGAGAAAAGTGCCCTGCAGGCTGGGCAGGGGCTGGAGCCCACAGCCATGCTATGGAATCTGGAATCCGAGCTTGGCCCTGAAAGCTGTGGGGAGTGGTTCAGAGACCTAAATCAGAGGAGTGGCCAAGGGAGAGAAGGCGTGCTGTGTGTAAAACCTGATGATGGGTGGGATGTGGGATGTGAGTGAGAGAAACAAAGCCTTATCTCTTTTGTTGCCCATTGTACCTCCAATGTTGGAAATATTTATTAAGGAAATATGGCCACAGAAGGGAGGCTCTATAAGCATAGAAAGGTTTGTGCCAGCATTATTTATAATAGTGCTGGACACCTTATAAGCTCTCAATTAATTAATACTATGGAATGCATGCATAAATCTATGGGCACTCTTATGCAGTCAGATGGCAATTAATGTTGTTTGGATATGGTCGCCCAGGGAAACCATATGGAGTAAAATCAGCCTTAAAGGGTGAGTAGAGAAAGAGTTGCTCATTAAAGAATGAAAGATTGTGGCTGAAAAGTACGAGAAAAATCATAAATAGTGGAGTCAGAAGAAATTCTGAGCATCAGAAAGCAGTCAAAAGTGGCATATAAGGATGTGAAAGAGGCCATTGACTGGCAATAGTTGACCTTAGCAAAAGTGGTTTCAGTAGAGCAGTTGAAGCAAAAGATGGAATGCAAGGCTAAGGGGTCAGTTAGAGAGGAGGAGATATATATACACGAGGCTCCTCCAGTTAGTTATGCCTGTGTCTTCACCAGATGAACACTGTATTGAACCTATTTGCTTTCAGCTTTGAAGATTGTTATTTTCATGCGTGTTTACTGTTAGATCATCATCCCTCCTTTCCTTCTTTCATTACTTATTGACTTTCTACCAAGAAGAGCCAGGATAGATGCTACACAGAGACCATATTTCATCCAGGTCGATATCCCTATAATTTGTTGAATGAAATACATTTGTAGAAAGGGAACATTGGGACATCATTTCACAGCTTTGCAAAGAGGTGTTTTTTGTTTTTCTTTTAAATTATCATAGACACAAACACAACAGTCATAAACCTCTATTTTCATTAGTCTGGCCCCAACAGCTCATGCAACATGCAGGGTACACCTGCAGTACTGGATTAGAGAGACAGAGAGAAGGAAAAAGACATAGAAACTACTACTCTCCAGTTCATTGGACACACCCAGGACAACCAACAAGGAGGAGATGATGGATAACCACCATACCAGGAACCCAGAGTGTCTACAACTACAAGTAAGAGTCCCATCCATCAGGCGTATGGGATCGAAGCCCCCTCTCAATTAAAAGTGGAGTGGGTATCACCATCCCAGAATCCTCAGAATTGGGGAATGAAATATGAACTAAAGTAGAATTCCTAGTATTCTACTAGAGACTAATTGTGATTCTAGCAATGGAAGAAATATCACTGATATGGAGGCAGTGGCCGCTGGAGGTTCTGAGGGTAGAGAGAGGGAAAACTAGGTGTAACACAGGGGCATTTTTGGGACTTGGGAATTGTCCTGAATGACATTACAATGACAGATACAGGCCATTATAAATCTTGTCATAACCTACAGAATTGAGTGAGAGAGTGTAAACTACAATGCAAACTATAATCCACGCTTAGTGGCAATGCTCCAAAATGCGTTCATCAATTGCAATGACTGTACCTCACTAATGAAAGATGTTGCTAATGTGGGAAAATGTGGGAGGTGTGGGGAGCAGGGCATATGGGAATCCTGCATATATTTTCTGTAGCATTTATGTAATCTAAGCATCTTTTAAACAATAAAAAAATGAAAAGCCAAAAAAAAAAAAAGACAGAGAGAGGAGGTGCACAGAAAAACAGACACACAGAGGCAAAGCAGCTGACCTAGAGAGAGAAAAAGACCAAGGGACAGGCACAAGAACGACAGCTCCAAAGCAGAGACTGACAGACAGACAGACAGGAACAGACAGATAGAGAGATGGAGACAAAGACCCAAAGAGAAAGAGACAGAGAAATTGACAGAGAGAAAATGGACAGACAGATATAGAGGCAGAGGCAGAGACACAGAGAGACAGACCAAGATAAAGAGATGGAGACTGGGGGTGTGGGGGTGTGTGAGAGCGGGGGAAAGGGGGGTGAGAGCAGGGGAAGAGGGGGAGGGGGAGGAGGGGAGCCAGACAGAGACACACAGGGAGAGCCCAATAGAGACAGAGTGAGACAGAGACAGAAACCCGCAGGCAGACTGTGAGGCAGAGACAGACTGGATGACAAAGAGAGACAGACAGAGTCAGTGGCAGACAGACAGACAAAGAAAGACAGATAAGGGTTGGAAGTAAACAGAGAGCGCCTGACTGACAGAGACACAGTGAGAGAGACAGACAGACAGACAAGAAAGAAAGAAAGAGACCACTGCCTCGTGCCTCCCGGCCTTCTCTTCTGAGTTCCCCCTCCTTATTTCAGTAGACCCTTAAACAGTGATTCCTTCAGCACGCATCTGAGAGTGGTAAAACTTTTCAGTCATCGTCCAAAAAATATTTGCTTCACTCTCACACTTAAAACAAATAATTTATCTGGGCATAGAATTTTACATTGAGAGTTATTTTACTTTAGAACTTTGAAGATATGATTCCATTGTCCTGTGAATTCTGTGGTTGCTGACAAGAAATCCACAATGTGATTTTCCGTAATAAGTAAAAGGGAAAAATAGTATAGATTTGTCTTAGTTGCTGCTAAAGTGTGATTGCTAATTGCCAATATTTATTTATTTATAATGAGCAACCCTTAGTAATCTGGGAATAAACGACATCACATGAAAACCCTGCATCATGCTTGAGAAAGTATTGTATTATAATCAATAATTAGATCAATAATCAGCAATAAGATGAAAAAGCCTAATGTCACCATTTTTATTTATCATCATTCCTAATTATTAGACACTGTATTTGGATGACAGGGTTAACTGTTGAAAATGACAAGGTAAAATTATGATTTGCCTACCTACCTGGAAAATCCTAGAGAAAAAATAAAGTGAGAAAATGAAAATGATATATTTCAATAGAGCAGTTAATTACAAAATTACAATACAAAAATCAATGACAATTCTAGCTATAAAAAATGGTCAGTCAGAAAATATAATAGAACACTCTCTTTTAGTATTTCCCCAAAATAAATTAATAAATAAGAACACCTGGAGTTAAACTCCATGAAATGTGTAATAGCTCTATAAAGAAAATAAATAGTTCTAAAGAGGTACATAAGGAGAACTTGTCTCCTTAAAAATGTGCTCACAAATGTTTAAAAATATTTTATTCCATAGAAATTTATAACACAATTCTGATAGGATTTTTGACAGAACTTTTTTAAAAAAAGTATTATGAAGTGTATTTGAAAGAAAAGAACACTCAGAAAAGTATAAAGCGGGAATTTATCATCTGATACAAGATACATCTGGGGAATTAAGCTCCACCTCCTGTTGGAATATCTACATAATTTTTTTTTTTTCTGGAGTTCTTCAGTAAGGGAGATTTGCCTCATACCCTTCAATCATGTATTTATTCAATCATTTATTTAATTAGTATTTTTCTTTGATTTAAATTTTTTTTGTCATGTTCTAAACATTTTAATGTATCTATACAATTTCCTTTCCAGTTTTCCAAAATTTTTCTTTGTGCCACCACCCCTCTCCCCCTTTCATCCCTTACTGGATATTTATGTAGATTAATTCCAGGGATGATTGATATTTTCATAAACTTGATTGTTCCTGGTAAACATATTATATAATTTATTTGTCTTTCATTAATCTTGTAGAACTTGACACTTTTGTTCACACCTGCTTCTATATGTCTACGTCATGTGTAAATCTCAAGTGTCTAGCAATTGCTTTTTTTATCTATTTTTGAGGTAACCAGTGGATATATGAAATAATATTGCAAATTTCACTTTTCTGTGTAAAAGCACAGATATCAAATATCCACATATGCCCTTTTACTAAATATTGAGATTAACTTGCTTTCTACCTTTTGGCTTAATATAGCAAATCTAAATATTTTGTGATATTGAATCATCCTAGCATATTTATTAGAATTTCTTTCTAGAAGGTACTCTGAGAAATCACTCCATTTTGGTGAGTAGCTGATGTCCTATAGGACTGTGCCGAGGGTTAAACTGAACTGAAAGATTATATACTTCCATTTGTTGGTTCCAATCCCATCGTCAGCTAGTGTGGTCTGCAACTCATTAAAATATAAGCCCTAAATAACTTATTATTCCATAACTACAGGGTTGTCACAATGCTGGAGTAATGGAAATTTGCTCCTTCTCCCAAGAACTGCAGGAGTCTTGACTAAGGAACCCATTGTGATAGTCTCTGAGGTAAATGCTAAAGCATATCCACCTTAACGCGCATCTCAAAGGCCATGAGCTTATGGGTTTGTGTCAATATTTTCCAGCTCTAAGTGAAAAGCTCTCGGGAACTGTGGTTATTTCCAGGACCTGTGACGTTGCGTTCAGATATTTTTATTGACAGTATATTGCTGGCAAATTACACAACTGCTGTCCTTTACAGTCTTGTGCGCGGCCTTTTCTCTGAAGTTAATGGGGGGCTCTCAAAAGAGCCTTTGGTTTCAGTTGTTTCTCCTACCCAGACCTTCAGACCAACCACTGGGCTCCAGCTTGGGATTGCTTGCTCGGGACGTTATGGTGGTGGCGCTCGGTCTTCTTGGGCAGCAGCACGGCCTGGATGTTGGGCAGGACGCCGCCCTGCGCGATGGTCACCTTGCCCAGCAGCTTGTTGAGCTCCTCGTCGTTGCGGATGGCCAGCTGCAGGTGGCGCGGGATGATGCGGGTCTTCTTGTTGTCGCGGGCCGCGTTGCCCGCCAGCTCCAGGATCTCGGCCGTCAGGTACTCC
>JAQZBX010108435.1:0-10553 GCA_029593785.1 Cabassous unicinctus
GCACCTGTTCCCGCTGGACGGAAATAGCTCCACGCCGCTGCCTATTGCCTAAATTAGTCACGGGCCAGCCGGCGGGGGTGTGGGGGGGGAGCCTCGTGTGTCGCCCGCCGCCTCCTCCCTCTCCTCCTCTCCCTCCTCCCCTCTCCTGGCCAGAGAGCCCTCGGGACAGATAACCGGCCACACGCTTTCCCTCCCTAAAAATATCACGCGGCAGCGTGTCCCCGGGCCTGACCCTGACGTTAGAGTCGGGTCTGGTGGCACAGAGGACAGCGCAGAGGCCCAGGCCAGGGGGGAACTTCCCTCTCCAAAGACGGTGCGGCGCATCACGAGGTGCCTCTGCGTGGTCATCGGGCCCAGTTGGGACATTCGTCTCGGCGTGACTCTGCCTCGCAGTAACCCGGTGTCTGTGTGTGTGAATGTACCGCTTCCCACCCAACCACGTGGGAGGGACACAGGCGTACCCGCGCTCAGGGCCCGCTCGGATCGCAGGCTGGGGGAAGAGCCCGCGGCTGCAGCTTTTTTTGGTCTCAGGACCTCTTTTCAGACTGAAAAAAAAAAAAAAAAAATCACTAAGGGTTTTCAAAATGCTCAACATAGAATTCACGTATGACCCAGCAATTCCGCTCCTAGGTGTGGACCCCAAAGAATTGAAAGCAGGGGCTCGGGCAGATATTTGCGCTCCGACGTTCGTCACGGCGTGATTCACAATTGCCGGAAGGTGGACGACACCCAAGTGTCCATCAGCAGAGGAGCGGAGAAACAGAATGCTTATCACACGGTGGAATCTGACTCAACTATAATCGTGCTGTCTGATACATATGACCACACAGGTGAACCTGGAAGACATCACTGCTGAATGAAATAAGTCAACTACATAAAAAGACAAATGTGTGATTCCACCTATACGAAATAAATAGTATAAGCAAATCCTTAGAGATAGATCCAGGGCTCGGAGGTGTGGAAATGGGGGGGGACCTGCTAATGGTTTTGGAGTTGCTGATTGGGATGATGGAAAAGTTCCAGAAATGGACAGTGGTGACGTTTGTGAATGTACCGAATGCCACCGAATAGTACACTTCAAAATGGTTAAAATGGTAAGTTTTATGTCATATGTATTTTATCTCAATTAAAAAAACAAACAAAACTGAGGTCCCTAAGGACCTTTTGTTTAATAGTTTTATAATTGATAATATTTATAATATCATAACTTAAAACTGAGAAAATGTAAAAGCATTTATTAACCTTTAAGGCTAATAACCACCATGACAAGTGATTATAATTTTTTTTTTTTCAAGATTTATTATTTTTATTTTTTTTATGTATCCCCCCCTTGCTGCTTGTGCTGCTGTGTCCATTCGCTGCGTGTCTTCTCTGTGTCTGCTTATCTCCCCCTTGCTGTGAGGCCGCATGAGCCCACGGCGCCGCGCGAGCCGGCCTGCCCTCACAAGGAGGCGCCGGGAAGCGAACCCGGGGCCTCTCATATGGTAAACGGGGGCTCTATCCATTGCGCCACACCTGCTTCCTGCCGTGAGGTCGCTGCATCAGCCCACCGCACCGCTCAGGCCGGCGTGCCCTCACAAGGAGGCCTCGGGACGTGAACCCGGGCCTCCCATATGGCAAACGGGGGCTCCATCCACTGAGCCACACCCGCTTCCCGAGCTGTCAGTTTTGACCCTGCCGTGTGACAGAAAGGAGAGGCTCAGACAGCTGAGGCCCCGGGGAGAGAGGAGCCACTTGCCCGACAGCTCACAGCGGAGCTTGGGAAGAGAGCAAAACAGCCGAGACTAGTGCAGGAGGCCGGAGAAGAGACCAGCCCTGTGGCAGGAGCCAGGGGCCTGCAGGATCACTAAACACGAAGCCCCAAGAGGCTGGGCCCACGGAGCTCCAGAGGGAAGGGTGAGGCTGGAGGGGCAGGAGAGAGCGGGCAGAGCTGGGCGGCCATCTGGCTTCCCCACGTGGCAGCTGGCATTGGTGAGAAAACTCCTCTCGTGGTGCCTGGAGTTGTACTCTCCGCAGCCTTGGGACTGTCAGCTTTTACCCCAAATAAATGCCCTTTATAAAAGCCAACAGATTTCCGGTACTTTGCATCGGCAGCCCTTTGGCTGACTGAGATACCCACCCACACGGTTCCACCAAGCCCTCTCCTCCCAAATTCACCCACTTCTCTCCCTCCCACGGTCGCCACCGCTGCTCGCCTGGCCACCTCCCCCTGTCCCCTGGACCCCCCCAGCCGCCTCTGCCGCTGTCCCCTCCCCGCAGAGTCTACATGGGCAGCGAGCCGAGGGGAAGGCTGGGGAAGGAGGGGTTGGAGGTAATGAGAAGAGAGCAGGGATTTACAAGCATCGTCCTAGAATAGGTCCAAGGGAACAGGCTGCAGGTGGCAGGAGAATTTCTTCCAAAAACAACACACCAAGCATAACAACTTAAAATGGAAATCTAATTCCCCAGCCAGAGGACGTTAGGGAGATAAAGCAGGGTTCAATCAACAGACGCCTGTGCATCTGTTAAAATAACGTTCTGATAGGGTCCAGCCGCGTGGGCAAGTCCCCTCGGACCATGCTCAGTGGGGAAGGAAGATTTCCCCATCTTCGTGACGATGATTGTCCTAAATTGCCCAGAGGCAGAGGAATCTCGAAGCGGCAGGACGTGGGTCCATCTGATTTCAAAGTGCCCGGCTCAAATGTGCATTTTCTTTCAAGCTCCTGCATGCCATGGCTAATTTGAATTTAGCCTCATTTCTTTTTCTAACTAAATTGATAGGTGGGTTTTATTTTTTAACTTTTTTTTTTTTTTATTTTTAGGAGGTACCGGGGATCGAACCCAGGACCTCGTACGTGGAAAGCAGGCGCTCAACCACTTGAGCTACATCCGCTCCCCAATGAGAGGTGGTTTTCTCGTTCATTTGTTTTCAGGAGGTACCGGGAATCGAACCCGGGACCTTGAACGTTGGAAGCAGGAGCTCAACCACTGAGCTACATCCACTTCCCAGTTTCATTTCTTTATGTTAATGTTTATGGTGCTAACATGCATAAGACACAAGGTTTCCCATTTTCATCGTGGCATTAAATTCCACCATGTGGGGCCACCAGCCGTCCCCCAAACTTTTCCGTCCCCCCCAAACGGAAACTCTACACCCCTTAAGCATTAACTCCATTAAAGAAAATTATTGCATTGAAAAAAAAAAAGTCAACACAACCCAGATTGGACCACGTCCCTCCCCTGCCCTCACCCCTCCCGAGCGTCCCCTCCTCCACTGCCTTTCAGAGAGGTGCAAGGACCCACCCTGGCAGCCTGCCCACCTGCCTCTGCTGACCCCTCCCATTTATTCCTGCCAGGCCAGTGCCGGGCACTGAATGCCAAGGGGCCCAAACAGCCGTGGCCCCCAACTTGGATGGCTTGGGGCCTCCCTGTGGGCAGAGACAGCAAGCAAGCAGCTCATCTTGTCCCTGACCCGGTGACTCCAGATTGCGGGAAGCCCTCTCTGGCCACAGGCTGAGCTGACCCGTGTAAAGCTCAGGGAAGATCTGCTGGGAGAGGGGACGGGTGGGCGGTCACCCTTGCCAGACCATGGCAGGGGGTCGTTCCCGGCTGGTCCCTGACTCCCTCCACCTCTGCTCTGTCCCTCTCTGGGCCTCAGTTTCCTCATTTGGCAGAGTGGCACGGGCATCTGTCCTAGGTCCCTAGGGCGGCTGTAGCAAATGAACCCACACTGGGTGGCTTCGAACAACAGAAATCCATTCCCTCATGAGCAAAGGCACTCTCCTGTGTTGATTGTAGATGCAATCAGCAGTAGATGCAATCAGCAGTAGATGCAATCAACTGACGGATGATTTAAATCCACGAAATATACCCTCCCAGTAACTCAGGCCAGGGCTGGCTTGACCCCACAACGGGACGATATCACCTGGCCAAGTCGACACGGGAAATGCTTGACCCCACAATGGGACAACATCACCTGGCCAAGTTGACACGGGAAATGCTTGACCCCACAATGGGACGACATCACCTGGCCAAGTCGACACGGGAAATGAGCCATCACACTCTTTCAGGCTGGCCTCATCTTGATTCCATCTGCCAAGACGCTATTTCCAGATAAGGTCACAGTCATGGGCTCTGGGTTGACATGAATTGGGGGGGATGCGATTTAGCCCAATGCAGGGGCTGAGCCTGGGACCCCTGAGCTCTGTACGGCATCCAAGCCACTGGGCAGGAAGGCCCAGCTCTGGGGCTCGACCTCTGGCCCAGTTTCAGTGGCAAGAATTTCCTGGGAGCCTCCCTGTGGGACACGTGGCCTGGGCCACAGGCGACCGTGACGTGGTCAGATAACAGCTCTGGTAGGTCTGCCCAGCCCGGCTATGCTAAGAGGAAGCCCGTCCGTCCCCAACCCCCTTCCCAGGTCCAAGGTCAGCAAGCACTGACCATGCCCCTAGCTTAGCTCCGGGTTCTGCTGAAATGCCCGTATGCCGCACCCCAACTCCGCCTTCATCTTCCTGCCTGTCCCCCTCCCCCAGCTCCGTCCTGCCTGCAAGCTATTTGTCGTGGCCGTTCCTCCTCCCAGGGAAGCCTCTTCTCTAAGTCTAGAAACCGCTATGTCTCCGTCGGGTCTTGGATCAGAGAGGGCCATTTCTCCCAGCTGGGAGCACCAGCAAAGTGAGGGGTTCTTGTGCCCTGTTGTATCCCCAACGCTCGGTGAATGAATGAATGAGTGAGGTTGTCAAGAAACCCCTTAGGGGGAAGCGGACATGGCTCAAGCGATTGGGCTTCCGCCTACCGCGTGGGAGGTCCTGGGTTCGGATCCCGGTGCCTCCTGGAGAAGGCGTGCTGGCGCGGCGGGCAGGCGCAACAAGATGACACAACAAAAGAGACACAAAGAGGAAAGACAATGAGAGACACAACAAAGCAGGGAGCAGAGGGGGCTCAGGCGATTGAGCGCCTCTCTCCCACACGGGAGGTCCCGGGTTCGGTTCCCGGTGCCTCCTAAAGAGAAGACGAGCAGGTGCAGAGAGCATGCAGTGAGTGCAAACAACGAGGCGGACAGTGATAAATAAATAAAACAGATCTTTATATATAAAAAAAAAAACCTTTAGGGTAATCAGAGACCTGGTGGGATGGACCCGTCACCCCCAAATGGCGAGTGCCCCCCATCATGCCTGCACCAGCTCTGCCCTCCACAGCTCCCACGGTGCCCCCGCAGCCCCTGCCCTTTCTCCTCGAGGTCCTTCTGGGCAGCCCCCTGAAGCCATGCCCTCTAGAAAGGGGTCCCTCGTCTGACATCACAATTGCCCCTCCCTGCCATCCAGTGGACAGACACGAGTGGGATGACCTGCCTTGGCCCCTCTGTCCCCAGGAGGCCCCAGAGTCCTGGGTGTGGACGGCCCAGACGTCCTCCTGTACCTGCTGCAGGAGGTTTGGCTGCCAACATTTGAGGGGCACGGTGCCCCCCAACTCTCCCGCAGGGGTCAGAGGGCTGTGGGTCCCCAGTCGTGGGATGGGGCGGCCAGTGTGGCACGGCTGCACGGAAACAAGCCACGGCTCACTCACGGTGTGACCTCGGACGAGCCATGCCACCCCCGTGCCTCAGTTTCCTTTCCAGTTACACGGCGGCTCTGCCAGGTTGGTCACCGGCTGTTACCATTATCATCACCATTACTAAACTGTTCAACAGGCTTTGATTCCCGAGAGGTCCCCGGAGCGGGAAAGGAAATTTGGAATCACAGAGAGGCTTGGGCCGGAGGGGCCTTGGAAGGAGCCCAGCTGAACCCCCATTCTGGGAGATCAAAGCCAGAGCAGACAGGGGTGACCCTAGCTTGGCACCCTCACCCCCCACCCCATCCCACAGGCCTCAGAAATGAACAAAACTAACAAACCGCCCTTCCCGGTGATATATTATTTATTTCACATAAAAATCTCCCCAGAGCTCACGGAATGGATGAATTAACATCACGCCAAGATCCGTCATGATTTTCTTTTTTCTTTTTCAACCGCAAAACTCATTGTCGGGAGGATGGGAGCACGGCCGTTTGAGAATCAAGGGCTTTGGGGGGAAGACTCGTGAGGCCACGTTCCCTCTGTAATATCCGTCGTAGTTTGGCTCAAACTGGCGCACGGACACAAAGCTGATTTGGGGACAGTGCAGGGAGCAGCCCCCCTGGAAGCGGTGGCCCTGTTTGGACAGAGCTATGTGGAGGGAATTTGCACCTGCAAATGAAACTCTGCGTTCTGCCTTGTTGTGGGGAGGCGGGGGGGGGTTGTCTCTCTTTTTTTCTGGAAGGTTCTCTGGGCCCGAGCTGGCGTCCTTGACTCCGCTTGTCCTTTCTTTGAGTCTGC
This sequence comes from Cabassous unicinctus, assembly GCA_029593785.1. Lineage (NCBI taxonomy): Eukaryota > Metazoa > Chordata > Mammalia > Cingulata > Chlamyphoridae > Cabassous > Cabassous unicinctus. The sequence continues at coordinate 6,328 of JAQZBX010108435.1, forward strand.
TGGTGATGTGCAGGGGCGCTGGACCAGCTGGTCCCCGCTGGAGTTTTCCGTTGCGCAGGGATCTTTCTAGAAGGCCGGTTTGCGAGGGTCTGTCTCGTTCACCACGCCATCGCCCAGAATGTAGGAGGCACTGGACAAGGAATCGTTGGATGGCGTAGAATGAGTTAGCTCCTCTCCCCGGAGCCGCTTTCTGACTTGGACAAGGTCTTCGGCGACCATCAGGGCCCAATGAGGCCTGTCACCGCTGGGGAGAAAGATACGGGCTGGATTTGCGTGCCTTTGCTTCCTGGGGACCCACTTTGATCAGTGGACTCAGCCGGCTGAGGGCTTCTGGAAACTTTGAGTTGGCCTCGGCGGGGACCGCCTGGGCAGGGGGTTTGGGGCCTCCTGGGCCACGCATTGTCCGCCACCGGGGTCTCACGAGCTCCCCAAGTTGCCCAAAGCACCTTTCGTCAAAGGAGGTGCTTTGGGGAGGGGCAGGAGAGGGGGTCAGCCTGGGAGATGCCAGGCTCTTCCGCCAGCCCCTGCTTGAGGTTCCAGGACACAGCCCCTGCCCTCTGTGCTTGTCCCTTTATCTGACATATGGGGAAACAGACCAGAAACAGTTATGCCCCCAGATGTCCCAGGGAACCCAGGAGATATTCCTGGCGCAGCCCCGTGGCTTTGCTGGCGGGATTTGCAGACCCAAGCCTGCTTGGAGACCCTGTCTTTCTCCGGGCGCTGGCATTTGGGGTAGCACAAGCCATCCACTGCGGTGTTCGGCAGCTCTGACCATCGTTAGGAGAGCCCAAAATATCCCCCGCAGCCTGTGTCACCCCAGGTCGAGAGATATTCACCATTCCCAGTGGGGCTGGGGCCAGGAACCCCGGATTTGTAGATCGGTGTGTGGGGAGGGGCTGGCCAACTGCACCCTAAGAAGCCAGGAAGAGGGGAGGAAATCATTCCACAAGAACCCTCCAGACTTTTCTTAAATCCCTCCAGAGACAGGGAGCTCACTCCCTCCACTGGCAATTGAGGCATCTCAGAAAAGTCCACCTTTGCTCAAAGGAACATCGGGTCCCTGAACGTGGACTGGCTGGTCTGAGCTTTGAACCAAACACTTTTCAGGCATCCTGGGCATCCAGTCTGGGAAAATACTGAACATCCCATACCCTGTATCTTTTCCTTCTGCTAGGCTGGCGTCTCTGGAACGAGCCAGTTTCGGGGCTGGCTTCTCACTCTCTGCACGTGGTACGTCCCGCTCCGGTGCTGGATGGATTGTGTGCCGCGGGGACAGCGCTTTCCCTCGGTAGGAGGTATCGGTCGTGACGGCCCTGTGGCGTGGAATCCAGGTTACAGGGGCTCGAGAACGTTCTGGATGGAGGGGAGTGTCGTTTTGCAATCGTTGACGAGGTTTAGCAGCAGCTCTCACTTGCAGTGAGGGGGCCGATGTTCCCACGGAAGGCCGGTGCTATTAGAGGGAACCCACGGATGTGAATTTTGGACACGAGGTTGTAAGACAGGGGGGCTCCTCGGGCCACAGCTTCCAGACCAGGGGGCCGTTCTGGGAGGAAAGGCACAGAAGCAAAACCAGAGCTGGCCAGGGTGCCGGTGGCATCTGTGGCTCCTACTAGGGGCGGCTGACAAGGAAGAGAAGGGTGTAGAGTCAGGACCTTGCGCCCAGCACTGGCCAGGGACCAGCTGGGATGGCGAGAGGTCTCTGGGGCCACATCACAGCATCCCCCACGCTCCTCGGCCAGGAGTTCATGAGTGTGGAAGGAAAGAGGGCTGAGAAGCAGGTCCTTTCCGGGAACGCGCTAATACTGAATCGTCTTAAAGAAAAAACCAAAATGTTTTCAAGCAGCTAAAGAGGACACTGGGTTTCAGAGACGGATGGGAGAGACTGGCACCCTCGGAAGATTGTGACTTGTGATGAGATGGGAGACGAGATCCGGTGCTGGGAGGGCATCGGGTAGAAGTTTCTGGAACCTGGAGTCTTCCTTCTTGTCCTTCTCCATGCTCGCTTCACCTCAGGACATGCTGGAGAGGGAGAAACACAGGCCAAGTTATTAATTTATTTTTTAAAGAAAGTGGAAAATACTCTTCCACAGGCATAGAATCCAAAAGAATGATATCCTGCTGCCACCTTCTCTGATCAGACCAGAAGGCTTCAGCTTATCCATCCATCCGTCGATCATTCCCTACAATTCTTTCTTTTGTGTCTTTTATCCTTTTGACATGATTATTCTATTATCTCTATCCCTGGGGGAGGGTCTAATCTTATTGGGTGTTGTGTCTGTTGTTGTTGTTTTTTTTCTTTTTTAGGAGGTACTGGGGATTGAACCCAGAACCTTGTACATGGGAAGCAGGTGCTCAACCACTGAGCTATATCTGCTCCCCAATGAGAGTTGTTTTTTTTTTGTTTGTTTGTTTTTTGTTTTTTTAGGAGGTACTGGGGATCGAACCCAGGACCACGTATATGGAAAGCAGGAGCTCAACCACTTGAACTACATCTGCTCCCCTATCTGCTGGCTTTTGCTCATGGTGGAGGATTCCCTTGTGCGTGTTGTGCTTGTGGATGTGAACTCATCTCCCGAGGGTTTGGGTTGAAGTGGCCTTTGCAGAACGGCGTTGAGAGCTTGCTTCTACTCAGTGTCCTGCGGGGAGAGGCAAAACTGGTCTAACACCATTTCTGATGCTTATTTCTCAGCTTGGGGGGGTCCTGGGGCATGTGGTCAGCCATGGCTACAGATTTGCAGGGGGGTGTGCAGTAAATGATTAACTTTGCATATTCCAAAGAAAAGTTTGACTGCTGCCTATCTCCTGAGAGATGACCTCCAAGCCCTTGGAATAACTTGCCTGAGTGTCTGTTCACCTGGGGGCCATGGGCCACCCCCAGTGGTCTACTCTGACAATGTGATTTATGGTGGGATCTTGGCCATGGGGTATCGGTTTGATTTTTGGAGGAAGCTGGAGACTTAGGTCCATCATGACTATATCACTGACCTCAAACCAAGGCTCAGGCGAGATTCCCCACTGGCAATACTCAAGTGTGTATTGTCACACATGGCTGCTAGGAGGTTTAAATGCGTCCATGGCGCCACTGGGAGAGAACAACTCAACTGGGAGCTGGAGACTAGAGCCTCCTGGACTCTGGGTGTCTTTTTTCCATTGCTGTTTTTAATCTGTAGCTCTTCACAATAATAAGTCACAACTGTGCTTAGAGTAACTTTTCTGAGTTCTGGGAGTCCTTTTAGTGAGTCATCAAGATGGAGGGCGGTCTTGGGGACCCCTGACACACAGGCAGGCTTTTCCTGGCATCTGGAGCTAGGCGAAGACCCTGAAATGGGCTGTGGGCAGACAACCCACCCTTTCGTTGAGTTATATCCCGGGCTTCAGATTTGGTTAATCAAAGCCGGACACCCTGAGATTAAATTCTTCCCCTCACTGGCTGTGCTATGTTGGACAAGTTACTTAGCCTCTCTGAGCGTTAGATCCTGCATGTAAAGTACAGAATAAAAACAGAAGTTATTTTATGGGCCTTTTGTGAGGCTTAAAGAAATTAATACTTTTTTAAAAACACCCAGCACACTTACTGTCCCCTCATGCAATAGAAGTGTTAGATTTTACATATATTATATTGCCATCACTCAGTCTCCAAGCATTTATTAGACACCTACTATATTCTGGACAGGGCCAGGTCTACCTAGGATGCTTTGAGCTCAAATTTAAAGGATTCCAAAAAACTCAGTCATCAAGATAATATCTTTAAACAATTTTTAAGGAATAAAAATGAAGGCCTGGGGTGGATGTAGCTCAGTGGTTGAGCACCTGCTTCCCATATACAAGGTCCTGGGTTCACTCCCCAGTACCTCCTAAAAAAAACAAAACGAACAAAAGAAAAACCAACTGTCATTGGGGAGCAGATGTAGCTCAGTGGGTGAGCGTCTGCTTCCCATGTATGAGGTCAGTGTTTGAGCGTCTGCTTCCCATGTATGAGGTCCTGGGTTCAATCCCTGGTACCTCCTAAAACAAACAAACAAATATGGATGAACTTTGAAGACATGATGTTGTGTGAAAGAAGCCAGACACAAAATGATAAATATTTATGATCCCACTTATATGAACTGTTTAGAATAAGTGAAGCCATAGAGACAGAAAGTGTAATAGAGGTTACCAGAGGGAGGGGGGAATGGGGGGTTATTGCTTCAGGGTTATAGAGTTTCTGTCTAGAATGATGGAAAAAA
>JAQZBX010108436.1:0-10553 GCA_029593785.1 Cabassous unicinctus
GTGGCAGACGCCTAGGGCTGTACCGAAGCGAGCGCGGCACCCGCCTGGGCACAGAACAGAACAAACTTTTGTTAGAAGTCTCCATGGCAAGAGTTGTACTTGGTGGGATGAACATCTTTCCGAAGAAAATGTTCCGTTTATTAAGTAGTTGGTCTCTGATGAAAATAAAGCCCAATTAGCAAGTAAACTGTCCTCTGAAAGATGAACGTGGCCTATACATCCTTGGGAACCAGGTTCCTCTAGAGTTGGCCTTATTGCAATGAAACTGGGCATGATGCCTTTATAGACCAAAGATGGTAAACAGCATGTGGTCACATTACTTCAGGTAGAAGACTGTCATGTCCTAAAATATACTCCGAAGGAAAGCCATAATGGAAGAATGGCATCCCTAACTGAAGGAGGAAAAACTGTATCACGTTTCAGTAAAGCTGAATCCATATTGGAATTTTACCGAGAACTTGGATTGCCGCCAAAACAGAAAATTAAAATCTTTCATGTGACAGATAACGCTATAATTAAGCCAGGCACTCCTCTTTACGCTGCACACTTTCGCCCAGGACAGTATGTGGATGTCACGGCTAAAACTATTGGTAAAGGTTTTCAAGGTGTCATGAAAAGATGGGGATTTAAAGGCCAGCCTGCTACTCACGGTCAAACGGAAACCCAGGAGACCTGGAGCTTTTCAACCGGTGATGTTGCCAGAGTCTGGCCTGGAACTAAAATGCCTGGACAAATGGGAAACAGAGATAGGACAGCATTTGGACTAAAAGTGTGGAGAATAAACACAAAGCACAATATAATCTATGTAAATGGCTCTGTACCTGGACATAAAAATTGTTTAGTAAAGATTAGAGATTCTAACCTGCCTGCATATAAGGACGCCTGTAAAATTCTACCGTTCCCTACGTATTTTCCTGACCGGGATGAAGAGGAACTACCAGAAGATTCCTTCGATGAAAATATGTGTCAGCCCAGTGCCCTTTCTGTTACGTACGCCTGACGTCACGGGCGTGGCGGGATTACGTGTGCTCTGTGGCCCTTTTCTGGGCCGTGACAGCGCTACACCTGTATTTGTTCAGGGCATACTATATTGCCCACCCCCAGAATGAGTTTTCTCAGGAAAATGACTACATTAAACATCATTTAAGTAGAAAAAAAAATGTATGCTTGGAGTCAGTGATTAAAAATGGGTTTTGCCTTGAAATATTATTTCATTGTAGTAATTCTTTTTTTAATGGCTATTAATTTTTTTATTTCAAAATTTTAAAGAACAATCATGCATTAATATTATCATGATGTTCTTTCATTTGTAACAAATGTGTCACAACAATGTAAGGTGGTGGTGGTAGGACGATATATGGGTATCCTGTAAGGTAATATGCATGATGATTATTTAGTAATTCTTTTAAGGAATTTTAAAAAATATATCTTTGAAATTTAAAATACAATTGAGAATGAAATGGTGGAAATATCATATAACTTAGAGTCAGAATTCTACTAATCTGAATTTCAGTCTTGACTGCTTCATTATTAACTCCTGAGTTTCAATTACTGCATTGGTAAATTAGAGAGGACCAAGTCAATGTCTTTTTAAGCTTCTCTTGGCATCCCATCAGTTTCTTCAAATGAAAATTTACGTGGAAAAACAATCTATTTTACATATCCATAAACACATAAAGAATAAGTAGAGTGTACAGCCAATAATCAGCCTCAAAAGGAGGCCAGTGGAAAACACTGAACTAGCTGTTGCCACCCAATGCTAACATTGGGAATCCTCTAACTGATAGTTTTATTAATCATAATAGCAACATTTATTGACAACTGGGGCAAACACTTTATGTACATTATCTCATTTACTCTTTTAACAACACTAGGTGAAAAATGAAGTCCAGTTCATTATTTGTGGAATAGTCATACAGCTAGTAAGTGACAGAGCTAGAAACAAACCCGGGATTATTTGACTCCAAAGCCCATACTGACTTTCACAATGGTTGCTATTTATTAAGCAATTACTAGGTACGCCATGCTGTGATTGTTCAATATACACCATATAAGTTGGGTATTATTATCTTCATTCTACAGATGAGAAAACCAAGATACAGATAATTAGGTATTGTCCATGGTAGCACTTTTGAAATATTTGAAATCAATTTTTAATTTTTTCAAGCCTGCCTACATTCTATCATTGTTATTAATAAGTGTTTACAATTCCCAGAGGCTGGATATGCACTATAAAAATGTGTTAATATGTGTGTGTGTGTTTGTATGTGCTGTCCTATAAAGCTATAAATATGGGGAAAGTAGAATTCTTCTCTTTCAGGAACACATAATCTCATACCTTTATGATAGCATTGATAGACAGTCCAAGAGTTTAAAAACAATCATTATTATCACTCTGAGTCTATAAAGATTAATTCCATCAAGAATAAAGAATGCTTACCCAATGAAGAGAAATATTTCATATAAATTACCACTCTTTAAAATTAGTAGATATTAAACCTTTATTTCCCACTTTCTATAAAAATTATGACTAAACGCCATCTTCAATATCCTAAACATTGAATATTAACATTCTAAACCAATACATACTCAATAGCCTGAATAAAGAATATTTGAACTTCCAAAAGTAAACAAACATGTCAGATAATCTGATCAGAGAAATTATTTTTAGAATTCATAAATCAAATAAAGACCACATTGTTTTAGACTTTTCCTAACTTAGGGCCTCTTCAGTTTCTCACAAATAGACCATAAAGAGAAAGTGATTTTAAAGAGATATCAAGCCTCATATATTAAAAATAAAGAGTTGGATTTCATCCAGAAACAAACTAGTAATTGTGTTAAAATGTGGATGCTGAAATCTCTCCCTGAGCTGCCTCTTGAAGTTGACCAGGTCATGCTAGTGACTGCCAAAAATCCAAAATTGGCACTTGTTCTCAAGTCAGTGTATAGGGGTTGGCCAGCTGGAAAATTGCCTGAGGAGTTCCAATAATTTGAAAATCATCAACATAAATTTTCAACCTAAAAAGAATGCTTCTTCAGGGGAAACTGAACCACTATTCCAGAGGGCTGTTGACACATTTTAGGTATTTTACTGAAGAACATCCAGGAATTGGCCTGAATTTATGCTTACAGATCCAAAATTGACACCCACTTGGAAAGAATGGAAATTAACACAGCCTCATTTGCTAGGAAATAAAAAATCTTAGTTAAAAAAAACTCTAATGTCTGACACAACACTTAATTTGGTATAAGAGCTTTCTATATGTGGCAGAATGTTTCACCATTGGTTCTGTAATTTTTCTGTAAATCTAAAAATTATCTAAAAATAAAGTTAATTATTATTTCTTAAAAAATAGCTTTTTGATGGAACATCATAGCAATTTCTGGATAACTGAGAGTGTAATTAAGGAATCCATTAGTTTTGCCTAACAAAATTGCTACTCCCTCTGCTGAAAAGAAAGCTTTTACTAAAAGTAACTTCATGTTACCTGACCAAATTGCACTGTACAGTGTTAACATATTTAAAAGTCTTATCGATGGTATCTGAGACCTTAACATTCAACTTGTGGAAAGTTCTCTCTAAAATCAAGTTAGGTAAGCTATTTATGAAACAATATTTCAGGGTACCTTTGATTAACTTACTCCCTCCTATCAGAAAATTCACAACACAAGGACAGGCTTTGTTTTTGTTTTGTTTTGTTTTGTTTTTATTTGCCCTGTAATCTTTTCACCCACAAGAACTCATATTCACTAAGCTGTCGATAATTACCAAAATCTTCAGAACACTTCCATAGAAAACTGAGACAGCCTAAGTGATGACAATCAGCTGAGACAAAAATCTTCTGACAATTATTTTACCTTTTCACAAACTAGATTTTAAAGAAATGCTAGGAATGGTTTTAAATATTTATATATGCATTTAGTTAGCCAGAAATGCAACTTGTTTCTTATGAAGAAAATAGTGAAGACAGTCAACAACATGTCCGTTTGATAAACTATGGTACCAGTGCATTAAAAGTTCTGGCAAACCTAGGAAATAAAACAATGAATTAATAGCACCTGATGAACACACAGTATTTTCTCATTAATAATGGCAATTGATTTTCATATCAGCCCTCTGAGTAGGTAGGAATTATAGATGAGGAAACAGCTCTAGTCGCTTAATTGTTAGCACAGGAGAGTCATCTATATCAATGGTGAAGTCACCAGGAATGATAACATGAACTGTATTGGAGAGGAAGAGAGTAGGCAGGTGCTGAAGCAATCAGAGGCTGGAGGAGACTGTTAAGTGGGTAGAAGCCACAGCATTTACATTTGTGGCTAATTTTTGGTGCTAGATATATGGTAAAGTTCTAGTTCTTTTAAAATGTCTAGTTCTTTTAAAAAACTGACAGATTGAGGTGTCTTTCTGCCTGATGTCCAAATATAAAACTTGAGTCAGATCATGAAAATGCTTTGATTTAGACTTATTTGAGCTGTTGAAAACATTTTACTTTTGATTTCAGGGTATAAAGTGAATTTAAAGCTAAACAAAAAATAAATAAGTAAATACATTTATTCAGCAAACATATATTGAGAGTTCTTTCCATAACTTGCCCTGATAGAAGTCTCAAGGGTCACCTTCTCAAAGAAACCATGCTTGTCTAGCTGAACAAGTCAGCCTCTTACCCCTTCTAGTCTCTTTCAAGCTCATTAGCCTGCTTAATGTCATTCACAGCACTTATCACATCTGAAATTATCTACCTGTTTATGTTTACTTTCTGTCCCCTGCCCACCCTTCCCTTCAAACCAAAAGGTAAGCTTTTTGAAGGCAGGGATTGTGTCCATTTCATCAATGCCGAGTTCCCAGTGCTTTGAGCAGTGTTTGTGTGCTGTTAGGTGCTCAATTTATATTTGAGGAAGGAATAAAAGTTATACCTAATTTTGCATAATATTTTAGAGAAAATAGTAATTTTACATATATCATTGCAATTGAGTTGCAGAAAAATCCTATGAAGTGGCAGAAAATATAATTAGGAAACATCCTTCTATAATTTCTCAGGCTCATAGTTCATACAACACAAAACCAGTGTTCACAGATTTTAATTGCTGAAAGACACCCATGTTCTCAAGACGTCTTCAGTACCATATACTTGCAAGTTTCATCTGCCTTGTTCATTCTGTGCTCCAGATGTAGAACAAGCTCATAATCCACATAAACTTTCAGTGATGGTTTGTTCATAAACATTATGAAGCACTATGAATGACTAGAAAATCCACCCACTTAGCTCCTCCAATTAGCACAGCTGTGCACAAATGCTAAGGTTTATTTTTATACACTAAAACTGCTTTTTAAAAATTAGGTTCTCTTTGCAAGATAGTATTTATTTTAAATTGAACCATGTTCCCCACACCCAGACATTTTCAAATCCTACCACAGGTCCTGTGGGTGTGAACTTATTTGTAAATAGGATTTTTGAAAATCCTATTAAGATGAGGCCAAACTGAATCAGGGTGGGCCTTAATCTCGTATGACTGGAGTCCTTGTAAGCAAAAGAAATTTGGACATGGAAGTACAAGCCACAATGGAGAAAGAAAGAGACAGATTGCCATGTGACAGAGGCAGAGCCTGATTGCCAGCCAGCCACCACCAGAATGCTACAGATTTTGGAGAAGGCCTGACTGGCCAATACCCTGATTCTGGACTCCAAACTCTGAGCCAATAAATTCCTCCTGTTAAGCCAGCCAGTTCCGTAGTATTTGTCATAGCATCCCTGACAAACTAAGACATAGAGGGTTAAGAAGTAACTCTAACTGGTAGAATCAGGAGAAATTCAAGGAAGGTGGTACCACAAGATGTCAGGAGTTGGTACCTCTGATTGATCACAAAGAAGCACATCCAATTAGATACACTCCACTGGACTGTGACTTAGATATACACTTCTATTATATATCTAATATAGAGCCAGTGAAGTTGTGAAGATGGTCTGTTACTTGGCTAAATTTTCTATTCTCACATTTTATGATTCTAAGTGAACTTCAGAATTACAGTGTTAGAATTTTATTGGGATTGCAATAAGTATACATTTTAATTATAAATTTTTGTCATATTTATAATGCTGTATATTTTATGTAGAATGAGGTATATGCATCTCTTTATTCAAAGCTCATTCTTCATTTAGGTACTGCACATTTCTTGTTAAGTCTATTCTCGGGTTATGTGGGGTTGTTTTTGTTTTTTGTGTTTTTTTTTTGGTAATTATAATTGGCATATTTTTCCCTATAATGAGTTTCTTGCTGTGGTTTTATCAAAGCCATTCTATATATTTTGTGATCTGTAACATTATTGAAAATTTTATTATTTCTAATAGGTTTTTTCCTAGTGATTCTCTTGAGTTTTTCAAATAGAATATCATATCATCTGTAAATAATGACAATGTTGCCCCTTTCTTTTCCAATGTTTTTAATCATTTCACCTTCTTGTCCAATTGCATTGTCTAGTATTTCCAGAAAAATATTAACTAATAGTTGGGATAGTATTGGATTGTTAATTGGATGCCTTATTTTGGGCTTCAGTAGGAATGCTCCTAGTGTTTTATCATCAAGAATAATGCTAGCAACTACTTTGAGATATGCATATAATTTTATTTAATTGACCTGTAGTCAATTGTACTGGTCTATTTCATCTTATTAAACATTCTTGCATTCCTGAAATAAACCCCATGTGGTCAGGGCATATTCTTTAAATGTTGTGTTGGATTTTATTTTCTGGATTTTATTTACTATTTTGTATTAATAGTCATAAGTGAGATGGTTTATCATTTTCTTTTTTGTGGTGTCTGTCAAATTTTGAAGTAAATGTCACATTAGTTTTTCAAAAGAATTGGAATTTTTCCATTATTTTCTATACTGAAACAATTTAAATTACACAGGAATTATCTGTTCTTTGAAGGTTTGAAAATATTCATCCATGAAATTCTTGGGGTAATTATAGGCAAGGTCCTAATATAACAACATAATGAGTTTCTTCCATGATTATTGTTTTATTTAGTGTATCTATATCTCTTGAGTCCATTTAGATTATTTTCAACTTCTTAAAAAAACTTAGAAACTGGTTTCTGAATTTTTAAGTTGGCTTTGCATTGTGTAATATTAGGATGAAAAGTGATTAATCTATAAATTCAAGATATTTTTTCAGAAAAGATTATGTAAAGGAGATATTCCCAAAAATATGTTTCATGGATGTTAACAGGATAACATAAAAAGGGAATCCATGGTCAATACTATTGGGGAATGCAATATTAAATATATAAACTTCCATGGCTAAGAAAGACACTTGGTTTTATTTGATTCAAACATATTTCATGCTCATACCTTTGCTTTCAAATCACTCTGAAAGATCCCAAAGACCTTAAATATGTAAAAGATGAAGCTTGGACCATCTGGAAATTTAAAAACAAACATTCAACCAATCAATCTTTAGCTTAACTAACAAGGCATCTTGCCATTTCACTTACATTACAAAATATAATTTCTTGCTGTCTCCAACAAGAAATTTCATATTCTATTTAAGAAAAACTTTTATGCAACTCCTCAGAGACTTGGTCTTTAGGAAATAACCTATAATAGCTTCTTGAACGTTTCAAAAAGCTGAAGAAAGAAAAATGCTAGTGCATGACAACATCTTTCAATTATAGATGCACATTCAAACTGAAGATCTTCAGAAGCTGATATTTTCTCATTTTCTGTGACCTATCAAGGATAACAGAAGATGGGCCTTAATTTAAGAGCTATGTTCAAGGAACCCAGACAACAAAATAGATGGGTGAAACCTTCTTGCACTTACAAATTTTAATATGTAGAAAATGCATACAACCTGTAGCTAAAAATAATCACTTGAACTACATTACTTTTAATGCTTGAGGAAATTGAGGTAGAAAAAGGGCATCCTTGAGTAAAGCTCTTCAAGGTTGTCTGCCCCACATATACTGACTTCTTTTACAGATTTATTAAAAGAAGTATCTAAATATAAACAGCAAGTTTCTAATGGAAATCTACAGAAGCATATGAATTTGGCAGTGGTGTACTGGAGCCTGCAAGAACCAATTGTACAGGTCTCAAAAGCCAATTGTCTGCTTCTCTTCCTAAATCTGTGTTCAATAACCTCATATTGGTGGTTTGAAATTGTCTGTCTAAAGAGCACTTATACCATGGTAATTGGCAAATCGGGCCTTCTTTTTTTACCCCAAGAGATGGTAATTAAGCATTACCAGCCAAACAAAATATATAAATAAATGTCCAAAATATATAAATAAAATAATATAATATAAGTTATGCTGTTTATGATAAACATGAATTAAATAATAAATAATGAATTTATTCTAAGATGTTACAAAAATTACATGTACATGCAATATATATTATTAGTTTAACATACTGCGAATTCTACTGCAATTGATACATGTCTTAATTACAATATATTATATCATAGATCTGTTTCATTACTATGTATAAAACTTTGAAACACATTCAAATATTTGACATAATTAGACTTTGGAGTGAATATACTTTTGTACATGAATATTTTATTTTATATGAAATGGAAATGTTAGTTATTTATCTTATAGAACATTGAAAAGCTGGTGCATCTACATGCATCAAAAATGTCAAGGAAGATGTTATTTTATAAAATAATATCATTATATTTATTTATTAACTCCTTTTTACTATACATATATAAGAACACTTGCTTTTGCTAAAGAAATCACATAATCTAAAACTCTAGATAGGGAGAAATAAAGAATTCAAATACACCAACTTTGAGGGTTAACATAGCTAATGACTTTAGTGCTCACACTTGACTCTATGCTTCCTAGTATCCAGGGGAAATGTGCAGAGAGAGGATGAAAGTTGCATCCTTTACTATTGAACACATAAAAAAAATTTTAATTTTTCAAGGGAGACAGTATTTTTCCTTGTTTAGTTCATTTAATAAATTCATCTAATAAATAGGTATTAGATGTCTACTACATGTCAGGCACTGCACTGATGCTGAGCACACAGAAATTAAGCAGCCAGTGGTGGTCTCTGCTGTTGAAGAGCTTACAATCATGTGGAGGAAAGTAGATTTTAAAATCAAATAAGTGGAAGTAAGGAGGCCATTAGAGAGAGAAGAAGGCCCTGGAGAAGGAATTAGAGAGAGATTTGAGTGAAACTAAAACCTTTGGTTCCACTACATCAAGCCATGATTGCAGTTTCCTGACTCCCCAATGGCTTGACCAATAATTTTCCATAAGTTAGTTCATATTATTTTCTGTTCTTACCATTCAAAGAATCATGACTAACACTTCAAAATTAAAACAATAGCTGGTTTTCAATTCTAACTAGGTGAAACCTTGGGCAAATCACGTCATCTATCTGGGTCTGAGCCTTCTTTCCTATAAAATGATTGAAATGGGCTTGATGATCCCTAGGTCTTCTTTTGTTCTAACATCCCACAATTCTATGATCTAACATATTATTAAATTATAATTGTTATTCCACACTATATCCTAGCTTTGCTCAAATATCATTCCTTATCTAACCATTTCCCTTATCCTAACCTTGTATTATTTCTATGCAAAGGAATCAATGAGGAAGAAAGAAAGTATAAAGGGAAGGCATAACCAGTGGTATTTTGTAGGGTTTAATTTTTGACTTGACACTGTTTTCATCAGAATATGAACTGCAGATAAGTCACCAAACAAAATTTATCCATTCTCTGTGGAAACAATCCAGGCATATTTATTTACATTTATTAGTAAACCATTTAGGTTAGAACTTTTTATTTTAGCTGAAAAACATAATAAAGGTCCCACCCCTATCAAGATGGCAGAGCGAGACCATTTAGGGTGCCATCCCCCATAGTAGCTTTGAATGACAAGCAAGACCTTGAAGAAACATTCTTAGGGCAACATAAAACAGTTAAATGACTGCAGTAACAGGAAGAGCATCGATTCAAGAAAAATATTCTTAAAAGCAGGAGGATTTCATGGGACCCTGACTGGACCCTCCTCCACCCCTCTATAGCTTGGTAAGGAATGGCCCATGCCCCCAGTATAAATCCCTGGCCCCAGTTCCAGAGGAGCAGAGTAACACTCATGCACATACTGGGAGGATGTACACCTGGTCCAATCTGTTTGATGGGGGCCTGTGGGACTCCTTGTCCTAGAACTTGCCCTGCATAATAGAAGGAAGCTCACCAAGATCTCCTACAGAATATTTACAAAAGCAGTCAAATTGAGCTGCCTGGGACAAGGGATTGCTGGTCATAGGACATACAGTGAAGTGCCTGGAACTCTGAGGAAACTGTATCCTAGGGAAGAGAGGATATTTGTAACTGTGTAAAGGAGGGAATTCCTAGGGCCACAGCACATATCAAAGACAAGCTGCATGTGCAGAAAGGATCAGGGAGGCCCCTATGCTTTGGCCTAGAGCTATTTTCATACAACCCATTGTATGGATAAGCCCTGAAGAAGTACACAGGTCAATCTGCAAAGACTGGGGAAAGTGTTTTCTTCTTTCTTCTTCTT
>JAQZBX010108437.1:0-10554 GCA_029593785.1 Cabassous unicinctus
AAGCAGGAAGTATTCGCTCCTCCTGAATTTTTGGAAAGTGGTTTAAAATGATTGCTGTTAATTCCTTAAATGCCTGGTAGAATTCATCAGTGAAACTATCTGATTATGGACTTGTTTTGGGGGAGGTTTTGATTATTGAGTAAATCTCTGTACTTATTTCCCCAATCTGCCCCAAGATAGAATAGCAAGAAATTTTAATTCATGATCCTGGAGTACATTGACTTCATTTCAATACATCAAATTTAATCTGTTTTGAGTCTCTATTCAACTTGGTTGTCCAGAAATTCATCCAGTTATATTTTGAACTCCATCATACCCTCAGGTCTAACCCCGCCAGCATCATATGAAAGACATGGGGGCCTACATAGCAATGACAGTCAACCAAGTCCTCAGTGCTTCACATTCATGATGGCCTCTGCTGATGTGTTTGAATAATGTGCACTGTCAAATCCACAGAACTTGCCAGTGCTAATTGTGGGTTTGTGGGTTCCTCTCCAGCCCCACCCACCTGACACCAAAATGATAAACCTCATCACTCTTCTCTTTAGCTCAACCCAGCATCCTCCATCTGTTGATAGTCTGAAGTGTTGCTTCAAAATGAACATGGGTCTTCCTCTGTTTGAAGCATAGATAACTTAGACCCTTAATGGTAGTAATCTTGATGAGAGCTCATGTTGGTCTGAGACACATTAATGGAAGTGAAGGTATAAAAATGAATGAAATGTATTTTTGAAATATATATTAATGTTTATTTAAAATTTATTTTTATATCAGTGTTACAAAATACTCAGGTAACACAAGATAATAACTACAATAAGAACAAATTTGCTTTAGTCAGCGGTTACATTCCGCCTTTATTTTTGTTCATTCCTCAGTCTTGAGAGATTTGGGATGTTGTCCAATATGACTATTTCAAGCTTAGACTTGAATATTGAGATATTATCTTGAGATAGAGATATTATGCAGCAGAGGAATAGAATTGTTTATCTTGCAGTAGAAGATATTCCTTGCTTTTGGGATGGGGCTTGTCCATTGTCACTTTTGATTAGCTGTACAGATTTTTTTTAAATCAATTTTATTGATACATATTAATACAGCATAAATCCATCCAAAGTGTACAATCAATTGCATTCAGTACAATCGCATAGCTGTGTATTAATCATTTCCATCATTTTTAAAGCATTTTCTTAAATCGATAATAATAATAATAATAAACAAAAAGAAACCTACTAAAGAAAACTCATCCCTCACAATCTCTCTGTGTCTCCCATGCCATACAAAGTTGCTATTCTGTTCCTTCTCTTCAGGTTATTTGTATTTATATCAGGTAAAACGCTGTTATATATGCAAAATCACCCATATTCATATTTACATGAGGTTTCACTATGTTATGCAGGCCAGTGTTACATTTTAACTTTCCTTCTAGTAATATATATGTCCTTAGATGTGCCCTTTTATCTACTGTCACATCCATATAAGAGCTTTGCTAATCACAAACATTTTGATTTGCTCCCACCATTTCCATTCATTTCCAAATATTTACAAGCAACCTTTTAACCAATTCTTTATAGACTAACCATCAGCTTTCCATTCTCTACCCTCATTCTGGTGACCTATAATCTAATTATTAATTCCATAAGTTTACAAGTATTTTTAGTTAATAATAGTGTAATCATAAACTATTTGTCCTTTTGTGTCTGGCTGGCTTCACTAAACTGAATGTCTTCCAGATTAATCCAGGTTTTTCTATGATTCCTGAATTCACTTCTTCTTACTACTGCATAATATTCTATCGTGTGTACATACTTCAATTTGTTTATTCATTCTTCAGTTGATGGACACCTGGATTGTTTCCAACTTTTAGCAATTATGAATAATGACAATATGAACATTGGTGTGCAGATTTTTACTGATTTGACTGCTCTCATTTCTTCTGGGTATATACCTAGTAATGATATTGCTGGGTCACATGGCAAGTTCATACACAACTTCCTTACGAACTTCCAAACAGTCCTCCAGAGTGGCTGTAACATTTTCCATTCCCACCAACAGTGAACAAACATTTTATGCCTCCAAATCCTCTCCAACATTTACAGTTTTCTGACTTTTTAATAGTGGCCAGTCAAACAGTAGTATATCTCATTTTAGTTTTAATTTGCATTTCCCTAATCAGTAGTGATGTTAAAAAAATTTTCACGTCTTTCCTTGCCATTTGCATTTCTTCTTTGGGCAATTGTCTTTTCAAGTATTTTGTCCATTTTTTAAGCAGAGAATTTGTCTTTTTATCATGGATGTAGAGGCAGTGGCCACTACAACCTTAGAATTGAGTTTCTGAGTGGGAGGGAGAGGGAAAGATAGGTGTGGTTTGGGAGCATTTTCAGGACTTGGCAGATGTCCTGGTTGGCATTTAGTGACAGATGCAGGCCACTGTATATCTTGTTAAAACTTGCAGGGGTGTTTGAAAGAATGTAGACTGCAATGTAAACTATGGTCATTTCTTGGTGGCAGTGCACCAGTGTGTATTTGTCAAATGTCTCAAGTGTGTCACACTGAGAAAGGGTGTTGTTGATGTGGGATGGTGTGGGATGGTTGGGGAGTGGGACATGTGAGAGTCCCCTATATTTTTTGTGTAGCATTTATGTAATCTAGGTTTCTTTAAAAATAAAAAAGTACATTAAAAAAAATCAAGAGCCTCAAAACTCTTAGAAGAAAATGTAGGAAAATATCTTCAAAATATTGTGGTAGGTCATAGTTTCTTAAACCTTAAACACAAAGAATGGGGAACAAAACAAAAAAATAGATGAAAGGAGCTGCCTCAAAAAAAGAAAAGAAACAAACAAACAAAAAAACCACCTTTGTAACTCAAAGATCTTTGTCAAAAGGGTGAAAAGTCAGTTGTAACACTTCTGTGATCCAAAACTTCTTCAAAATCGAAGCCAGCAAAATAATCAAATACAATTAATAGGAAAATAATATAATAATGATGATTTTTAAAATAATAAATAAAATACAAAAAAGTTTGAAAAAAGTTTGAAGTAATATAAAAATATGAAATTAAAAAATTATAACATATGTCTTTCATCAGTGTAAAATTTGTTGTCTTGTATATACAGTGACATTTGCTTCCATTTATTCTCTGAATGATTTATTTTTTTCATTTTGTCTTCAAAGAAGCTTTAAGTTACAGAAAATTCACCTATGAAATATAGGTGATTGCCATATACCCAATATCCTCTACCTTTTCCCCTTTCCCCTATTAATAATATTTTACATGTGTATGGTGCATTTGTTACAAATGATGTACAAGCATTGAAACATTGCTATTAACCATGGCCAATGTTTTACATTGTGGTCTACATTTTGAACAGCACACTTTTAGAAATTTTGATGAAGTTTGACGTGGTCTGTATCCATCCTTGCAGGATCATGTAAAACAATTCCATCACCCCAAATATGTCCAATGTTCCACCTATTCTATTCCTCCCTCCCTCACCCCTCAGGACCCATGGTAACAACCAAGATTAACTCATTGAAAGACCAGATTCATAGTTACTTTCAATAACATTGAGGGCTTTACTTACTGGCCTGTCTTCCCCTATTAGGCACTATATATGCTCTCAAGAGACTCCTGCTCTTCTAGTTGAGATCATAGCAGGACTCTACAGGATGGGAGTCCAACACCTTCCAGCTCATTCCATGAGTCTTTATCCCCTGATACAACACACTATGACAAGATGAATGCTACACACTCCCTAGATGCTTGCCCCAGGTATGACCTGTTCCTCATGCTTCCCATATCCAATTTCTTAAATCAGTAACCCTTCTCTGCCATATTATTCAAAAGAACATTCCCAGCATTGTAGCTTCAACCACATACCCACAGATCCCCAGAGTTCACCTGCTACCTCCCCCAGCCCTTCCCCAGTTCTACGGCCAGTCTATCCCACCCTCCACACACTACCCCACTCACAGACTAACACTGCCCACCTGTTGCTTATATATTCAGGTCCTTGATCCATTCTGAGATAATTTTGTATAAGGTGTGATAGGACACATCTTTCTTTCTTATGGACAAGACTATCTGCTCTCCTAGCACCATTTGTTGCATAGACTATACTGGCCTAGCTAGGAGGGTGTAACAGCCTTTTCAAAAATCACTTGACTGTACATATTAGAGTATTTCTGAGTCTCTATTCAGTTTGGTAAATCTGCCTGTCTTTATCCCAGTATCAGGATGTTTTTACCACTGTTTCTAATTAATATACTTTAAACTCCAGAAGTGAGAGCCCTCCTACTTTGTTCTTCATTTTAAAGGCATATTTGGCTATTTGGGGCCCCTTAATTTCCAAACAAATTTGACTATTGGCATCTCCACTTCTTCAAAAAAAAGCTGTTGGGATTTTTATTGGGATTGCATTGAATCTGCAAATCAGTTTGGGTAGAATTGATGTCTTAATGATATTTAGTCTCCCAATCCTTGACCATGGAATGTCCTTCTATTTATTTAAGTCTTCTTCAGTTTCTTTTAGCAGTATTTTGTAGTTTTGTGAATACAGGTGCTTTATGTCCTCATTTAAGTTTATTTCCAAATAATTGATTATTTTAATCACTTTTATAAATGGAATTTTCTTTTCTTAATTTCTCTTCAAGTTGCACATCGATAGTGTATAAAACACTATTGAATTTTGCATATAAATCTTGTATACGTCCACTTTGCTTAACTCTTCTATTAATTCTAGTAGCTTTGTCATGGACTTTTCAGGATATTCTAGATAGAGAATTATACCATCAGTGATTAGTGAAAGTTTTTCTCCTCCCTTTCCTATATGGGTGCCTATTATATCTTTGTCTAGCATAATTGCTCTTAGAGCTTCTATCACAATATTGAGTAACAATGGTGATAGTGGGCATCCTTATCTTGTTCCTGATCTCAACACAAAGAATTCAGTCTTTCAGAGTTCAGTACAATACTAATTGTAGGTTTTTCATATATGTACTTTACCGTATTTTCTAAGCTTCCTTCTATTCTTATATTTTGGAGTTTTTTAATCAAGAAAGGGTGCTGTATTTTGTAAATATCTTTTCTACATCCATAGACAGGATAATGTGGATTTCTTCTTTAAATTATGAATGTGGTTTACTACACTAATTGATTTTCTTACATTGAACCATCCTTACATATCTGGGATAAAACCTACTTGATCATAGTGTATAATTCCTTTAACATACATTTGGGTTCTGTTTGCAAGTATTTTAATGAGAATTTATGCATTTATATTTTTTACAGATATTGGTCTGCAATTTTCTTTTTTCTGTAGTATCCTTATCTTGTTTTGTTATTAGGTGATGTTGGCTTCACAGAATACGTTTGGTAGCATTCTTTCTTGTTTATATTTTTTGGTAGCACTTGAACAACATTGGTATTTAATCTTTTTTGGAGCAAGACTGACATTATATCTTCTTTGAATGATTGTTAGAATTCACTTATGAAGCCATCTGGTATGGGCTTTACAGCTTTTTGATGACTGTTTCAATCACTTCATTTGTGATTGATTTATTAAGGTCTTCTATTTCTTCTATGGTCAGTGTAGGTTGGTTGTGTGTTTCTAGGAATTTTTCCATCTCATCTACATTGTATAGTTTTTGAGATAGATTTGTTCATAGTATCCTCTTATGAACTCCCTTATTACTGTGGGGTAAGTGGTAATATCCCTCTCTCATTTCTGGTTTTATTTATTTGCATCATCACTATTTTTCTTTGTCAATTTATCTAAGGGTTTATTGATTTTGTTGGTCTTCTCAAAGAACCAACTTTTGGTTTTATTGATTCTACTTTTTCTTTAAGCTCTTTAATTTCTGCTCTGATCTTTACTATTTCATTCTTTCAGCTTGGTTTGGGATGAGTTTGCTTTTCTTTTTCTAGTTCCTCAATGTATGCAATAGATCTTCAGTTTTAGCTCTTTCTCCTTATTTAATGTAAGCATTGAGGGCTGTAAATTTCCTTCTCAGAACTGTCATTGCACTGTACCAGAGATTTTGATATGTTGATTTCCTGTTTTCCTTCATTTCAAGATACTTGCTGAAATCTCTTGAAATTTCACCTTTGTATCACTGATTATTTAAGAGTGGGTTGTTTATTCTCTACATATTTATAAATTTTCCTTTTCTGTCCATTATTGATTTCCAATTTCATTCTGTAGACATCAGAAAAATGTCTTGTAAAATTTCATCCTTTTTAAACATACTAAGACTTTTCTTGTGACACAACATCTTGAAGAAGGGTCCATGAGCACTTGAATAGTATTTGTATCCTGTTATGTTTGGGTGCAGTGCTCTATAGATATCTATAGAACTTGTACATTTATCATATTATTCAAGTTCTGTTTTCCTTTATTTATCCTCTCCCCAGATCTTCTATCCAATACTGTGTTGTATTGATATCTCCAACTGTTACTTTAGAGAAATCCATTTCTCCCTTCAGTTTTGCCAGTGTGTGCTTCATGCATCTTGGGGCACTCAGCTTAGGTGCATAAATATTGAGTATAATTATTTCTTCTTGATATATTGTCTTTCTATTAATATATAAGGACCTTCTTTATCCCTTATAACAGCTTTGCATTTAAAATCTATTCTGTCCAATATTTGTATTTTTCTCCAGCTCTCTTTGGGTAACTATTACAAGGAATAACTTTTTCCAAACTTTCAATTTTAACCTAGTTGTGTCCTTAAAACTGAGGTGATTCTCTTGTAGAAAACATGTAGTTGGATTATATTTTTTATACATTCTATCAATCTATGTCCTTTGATTGGGGATTTCAAGCCATTAACAGTCAATGTTTTAGTGTAAACACATTACTTTTTTCACCCATTTTGTCATTTGGATTTCTGTTGTCATATCATACTATTCTCTGTCTTTTTACCCTTTAATATACCCTTCCTAATAATCTTCCTTTCTACACTCTTCTCCAAGTCTCTCACCCCTGTTTTTTCCTTTCAGTCTCCAGTACTCCCTTTAGTATCTTTTGTAATTCTAGTCTTTGTTAACATATTCTATCAGTTTTTCCTTGTCTGTGAAGAGTTGAACTCACTATCATTTTTGAAGGACAGTTTTGCCAGAGATAGAATTCATGGGTAACTGTTTTTCTCTTTCAGAATGTTAAATACACCATACCAATTTTTTCTAGCCTTCATGATTTCTGATGAGAGATTATCACTTAATCGTATCAACGTTCCCTTGTATGTGTCACTTTTCTTTTATCTTGCTGTTTTAAGAATTCTCTCTTCATCTCTGATATTTGTCATCCATAATAATAGATGCCTCTGAGTAGGTCTATTTGTATTTATTCTGTTTTTGTGCCTAGTCCTTCTTGGATATTGATATTCATATTTTTCGTATGAGTTGTGAAGTTTTTGGTCATTATTTCCTCAAATGTTCTTTCTGCCCCTTTTCCAGACTCTTCTTCTGAGACAGTGATAATGCCTTTTCTTGTGCATTTTGCATTATTATACAATTCCCTGAGGCCCTGCTCTATTTTTTTCATTCTCTTTTCTTTCTGTTTTCCTGTCGTTTCCAGTTCAGATGTTCTATCTTCACAATCATTAATTCTGTTTCAAGCAATTCAAATCTGCACTTACGTGCCTCTAAAGTATTTTTAATCTCACCCATCAGGTCTTTCATTTCTATAAGGTTTGGAACTCTTCATTGAGGTATTTCAAATTGTTCTTTATGCTCACTCAGATAATATTCTCTATCTCTTTAGTCAAATTTTCTTTCAATTCTTTGAATTGATTTAGGAGACTTTTGTGATTACCTTGATTAATTGTCTAAAATCCTGTATCTCTTCAGGATATTTGATTCACTTCTTTGACTAGGCCATCTCTTCCTTTTCCTCGTATGGCTTGTAATTTTTGCTGATATCTACGCATCTGATATAATTGATGAATTTTTTGATAACCAGTTACTGTCTCTTGTCTATTTTTTATTTTCACTTTCCTTCATTGATATTTGGTACCACTTCTTCTAAGTCTTTATAATTGCCAGTTTAAAGTATTAAAATCAGGCCAGGTACTCACTAATAGGGAGCAGATTTTCTCCCAAGAGTTAGAGTGCAGAGAGAGCATGTTTTTTCCATGCAATTTGCAGAGAGTCCAGTTGATGGTGCATATGTAGGCATACCTTTCTACTGAGGTGTTTCAATCTGTGCTTTCCTGTGTTTTGCTTTGGCCAGATATAAGATTGAAAGTGGGCTTTGATCAGTGACTTCACTGAACAAAAGCACTAAAATCACTCTCTCTTTTCCGTTGTGTGGAAGTTTGAGATTATTTATGAATTCCAAAAAGAGAGGTTATCTTTGTAAACTGTTCTGTTCCTCTGGGCATGATAACCCTTTGATTGTATTAGATTCAGATGAGATGTCTGATTAAATTATGTTAAGATTAGGGCTTTGATTCAACCACATCATTAGAGTGTGACTCAGCCTTGAGTCCCAACCCCCTTTGTGGGCTGATAAAACAGACTCTTATATGAAAATAGATACACAGAGAGGAAGAACACAATGAAAGAGAGACAACTCACTTGACATGGCAGAGGCTCTGGGAAAAGAGATGAGCCTGATATTCTAGAACTCACCTTGTCACATGAACAGAGCATCTAAGCTCAGCAAGAATCATGGCCCAGGGATAGAGATGAGCCTATGCCAGTATACAGCTGAGATCAGAAGAAGCTGATACCATGGAGCCTTAAGAGGGAGAAAGAAGGCCAAACCCTCACAGATATCCCCTACCATTTTGCTTAAACATGTGACAACAGACTTTCGGTACGAGAAAGTACCTCTTATGGTACCTTGAGTTGGACACTTTATGGCCTTGGGACTGTAAACTTCTACCCCAAAAAAATACACTATATAAAAGGCAACAGAGTTCTGGTACTTTGTATCAGCACCCCTTTTTGCTGCCTAGTACAACTTTATAATAGCAGAGAGAGAGGAAGATATTTGTTCCCCTCTCAATTAATTTAGTGAGCCATGGCTTTTACCCCAGCTTAATACCTTTGCAGTAGTGGAGGGGAGCCCTTCCCAGCTGCCATGGGAGTTTGCTGCTTCAGATTCTTCATCTCTCTGCACTTCACCCTCCTTTGACTTGTGCAGCACTGCCCTGGTCTGATGATCCCTAGTATACATAGTATTGGTTTTGGCAGATGAAAATTTGATTCTTACCTTTCCAAAAAACTGATAAGCTCGCATCCACAGTGGCTGCGACATTTACATCTTGTCAACAATGAATTTCTCCTCATACTCTCCAAAACTTGTAATTTTCTGTTTTTTTTTTTTAATAATAGCCATTCTAAAGTGTGTGATATCGTATATCATTGTGGCTAATGATGTTGAGCATCTTTTCATGTGAACTTCAGCCATTTCTAAATCTTCTTTGGAGAAATGTCTATTCAATTCTAAAGCACATTTCATTTTTATTTGGATTCATTTCCTTTTATTGTTGAGTTGCAGTGTTTATTAATATATTCTGAATAATTAAACCTTATTTGGATATGTGGTTTCCAAATATTTTCTACCATTGACTAGGCTGCTTTTTCATGTTCTTGACATTGTCCTTTGATATGCAAATGGTTTAAATATTGATGAGGTCCTATTTAACTATATTTTCTTTCATTGCTTATACTTAGGATTTAAATTGTAACAAACTAACTCATACCACAAGATCTTGAAGATGTTTTCCGATGTTTTCTTCTAGGAGTTTCATAATTTTAGCTTTGAATTTAGGTATTTGATTCATTTTGAGTTAATCTTTGTGTAACATGTGAGACAGGGTTCCTGTTTCTTTCTTTGGAAATTGATATCTGGTATTCTGACCACAATTTATTGAGTAGAAAGTTTTGACAATTGATTTTTGATAAGGGTTCCAAATCCACTCAATTGGAAAATAATAATTAATTCAAGAGTTGCTGCTGATAGAATGGTTTATTCATATGCACAAAAAAATAAAGAAAGAAAGAAAAGAAAAGAAGGAGCATACCTTATTCAATTTGGGATGGTTAGGCTAATGTGTCAACTTGGCCAGGTAATTGTGCCCAGTTGTTTGGTAAAGCAATTGTAATACAAGTACATTTATGGGCTTTAGTCATCCGTCAATTTTTGCATAGATGGCTGATTACAACTACAATCAACCAGGAAGATTGCTCTCAGCAGTGAGTGACATTTTATCCAAGCAGTTGAGTGCCTTAAAAGGGGAAGTGATTTCAGCATTCAGAGAGAATTTTCCAGATCATCTTTGGACAGCCAACATCTCCTGGAAACTTATCAAGCACCTTCATTGGACTTTCTTTGAAGTCCCTGGTTTGTAGCCTGCCTGTGGAACCTGGACTTGTGCATCCCCATGGTCACATGAGAGACTCTTATAAAATCTCATACTATTTACAGGTATCTCCTGTTGATTCTGTTTGCCTAGAGAACCCTAACTAATATAACTTGGTACCAAGAGTAGTTCTTGAGGAACAGAATCTGAAACATGGGATGTCTGAGGTGATTCTTGGAGTTTTGC
>JAQZBX010108438.1:0-10554 GCA_029593785.1 Cabassous unicinctus
GGGGGCAGGAGAGGATCATTGGTGGGGGGTGTCTGGGATGGGGGTTTCATGGGAAGAAGTTCACCTGAATATACATGAAAGATATATAAAATTTTTCAAATGATCAAGGGGTTGGGCATAGTCACAGTGGGTAGAGAATCACTCAATAAATGAGGGAATACTGAATTCCCAGCCTGGAGAGCTCTGCCACATTCTCCAAGGGAGCAGCAACAGTCCTCCAAGTACAGGGGCAGTGTCTGGCAAAGGAGGATGGCCCACTAATGGGTTCTTGTTATTGATGACCAGGCTTATGAGTCTTTGCGCTTGTAATTGAAACTTAGCCTACTGTTATGGGGTGCCTAAGGGTTGCCACCTGAGAGCCTCCTTGTTGCTCAAATGTGGCCTCTCTCTAAGCCAAACTCAGCATATGAATGCATTACCTTCCCCCCAGCGTGGGACATGACTCCTGGGAATGAGCCTCCCTGGCAATGAGGGATTAATACCAAGTGCCAACTGGCAATACAACTGGAAAAAGACCTTGAATAAAAGGGGGAAAAGGTAAAGACAAATGAGTTCATATGGCTAAGAGACTTCATAGAGAGTCGGGAGGTCATCCCAGAAGTAACGCTTTATGCACACTTCAGTAGGATCTCATAGAACACCAAAGTGGATATCACTCCACACAGAGGGGCTCCTGAGAGTCTGGAGACACCCAGGTCCTATATAAGGGGGGATAGCTCCAGAGATTCATGCCTTATCAGTGGGCTATACTTTGGTATCTGTGCTCTTGAGAGTGACAGAGTTGGACTCAGATAAGTCCCCCCTGCACATGGTCCATCAGTCCCTTCTATTCAAACCTATATGTGGTGCTGGAGTTTGTAGGTATACTTCCAGAGACTGGAGCCTTTGGTCTGCCCATGTGCCAGCTGTGCCTGGAATCTCGGTGGAGCTGCAACTCCTACTCTACAGCTCAACGAACTCACCCAAGTCACCTGGTGAGGAGATGATGATGGACAACGGCCATCCCAGGGAATGGAGAGAGTCTGCAGCTGCAGACAGGATAATCCTATCCGTCTTATGCATGGGATATAAGCCTCCTGTCACTTGGAGGTGGAGTGGACATCACCATCCCAGACTCCTCAGGATTGGGGGAAGAGCTATCGACTAGAGTGGACTTACTGGTATTCTGTTGTAGACATATTGTGATTCAAGCAATGGAAAAAATTACATTTATGTGGGAAAAAAAAAAAAAAGAACAGGATCTTTTCTGGGATTCACAAAACTTCAAAATGTCACACTAGGAGCGTATTTCTTTTTGTTTTGTAACAACTCTTATTCAGGGCTGTCCAGTGTCACACTAGGACTTTATGGTCATACTAACTTTTTGGGGTTTAGGGAAAAATGTCAAATAAATCTGGAGAAAGAAGATGACCCCTATCAATGCTGACAGGAGGGGTCAGGCACTTTGTAGGGGAATTTGGTAACTTCTGTTAAAACAAATGTGTGGGTCCTATGACCTAGGAATTCATTTCTAGATATCCACTCTAGAAAAACACTCACTGGCACATACACTCTAGGAGGTACAAACAAGGGTGTTTTTCACAGCATTGTTTGTAATTGTGAAAAATTGTAAAAAATTTTTTTGCTAAGTTCATTAATAGTAAAATTATGGAATATTTAATGCTAAATAAATAACGGCATAGAGTTACTAAGGAATACTTTGTACATATTAACAAGAATAGGTAGATTTATATGTGCTAATATGGAAAGACTTCCATGATACTGTGAAGAGAAAAAAAATAAAGTCGTAGAGCTGAAAGTATAATATTAAATTATTTATATTAAACAAAACAAAGAAAAATAAAATAATGTGACAAAGGTGTGTGGTAATGCATAGAAAAGAGTCTGGAAGGAACACACCAAATTGGTAATAGCAGTTATTTCTGAAATGGGGGGAAGGGATTGGCCTCGGGGATGGGTGGTCAAAAGATGTCTTAACTGAATGTTTATCATCATTTGTCTAAGTAAAATTAATTTTTAAAAATGAATGTTTTAGGTATTTGAATGACCATGAGTTGCAACTTCCTTAAAAAACAAATGAACCACCATCAAGCCAAGCTTGTTTTTCACCCAGTGCTGCCTGTGAGGGTGACAGCATTCCCTCTTGAGAAGTGAAATCCTTCTGGGAATTCAGTGGAGACTTTATCATCCTTCCCCATCCCAGGCCTGTCCTATGTTTAATTTGGTTCAAGGGCCATTCAGTCATTCTTAAGAGGATCAGGAACAATCTTGTAATTGTCTTGATTTTAGCAAAAAGTCAAGTGTGATTCAGCAGGCAGATGGCACTTGACTTTTCCAGAGTGCTATTCACAGCGAACCAAGAACGGTTCGCTCCCTGTGCTCTTGGAATGATGGGTGGGGGAGTAATGTCTTGTCATTCTTGCTTGAATCCCTTTTGCAGAAAAGTTGTGCCATGAGGGAGATGGGGGGCTCCTTGCAGACTTGTGGGCTTGCAGAAACTGAGGTTTGGCTTTTAGTGGGATCAGGAAGGGATCACCTGGAGAGGATCTTGCTAATTCTCATCATTCCTTCTGGGCCATCACTCTCATTCTCCCCTCCACCTAAAGTCTCTCCTAGCTCCTGAGTCTCTATTCAGTATGCTCATTCATTGATTTAACATATATTTAAGTTCCTTGAGAGGAGAGAGTCTTGTCTGTTTGGCTTGTACCTGTCATAGGGCCTGGCATAGAGTCAGTGCTCAGTTAATATTTATTGAATGAATGAATGAGTGAAATGGTTATCAAATTCCTACTGTGTGTTAGGATTATGCAATGGATAAACAGTGGTGATCAATTCGGACACATTTCCTGCCCTGGTGGAGCTCAGTATTGAGGGAGATGGTAGAGAACCTGGTCATTAGGGGTGGGGGAGGGAAGAGACATTTAGGATGGAAACTGAAGAATTAGTAGAGTCAGCAGTAAGATAAGGAGGGAAAGGAACTTCTGGTGGGAGGAGCATCAAGTGCAAGGACCTGCTGAGTATAAAAGTAAGCCCAGTGATGGGAGGAGGACAGATGGCAAGAGATAAAGGTGGGTCTGGGCAGGGACCAGTCATGCAGCCCTTGTAGATCAAGATGAACATTTTGGATTTTGATAATGTGTGCTAAAGGACCTAATGTGTGCATGCCACACAGTAGACCCACAATGAGATTTACTTTGTGTTTAACTTTACCACTTCCAGAAACACTCTTCTCTCCCCTAAATTTATTTCAACTCACTGTGATGTCTCATATTTTCAATGTCATTGTAGTATCAATCATAGCATGTTATTCATTCATCTGACCAGCAGAATTTTCTTTACTGACCCTCATACTCCCTGAATCCATATGATTTTGATGGGGCTGTCAATCAGGGAGCTCCTTATGCCCTTTTGGGGATGGGTACAGAATTCAGACTGACCAACCAGAGGGCCCCATAGCCTTGCCCAGTGATTCATGTGTGGAGGGAGAGCAGGTGGATCAGAAAGAGTGAATTTGAATTATTTTTGGGGCTTGATATGGATATGAGGGAGAGAATGTGCTATAATATCTCAGAAGATCAGGTCCCAGCCAGGCTCTGCCAGTGTTCCTCTTTGATTCTCCATCTGTTTCTCAGCTCTGCTTCCTTCTGTGAGAACTTCATGTTCAGGAAGTTTGTGTCCATGGGGTAGCAGTGTCTTGGGGTCATTCTTTGCATCTGTAGACCTAGCCAAACCTGAAGCCAATCCACTGGATATCCTATGCAGAAGAATACAGTTCATTGCTCTAAGTAAGCTTGTATATTTTGGTCCTGTCTCTGTAGATAGATGGTGGGTTCCTAATAGACAACATCAAGTTCAATACTTCTTTGCTGCTGATCTTAGTGCTTGATATAGTGCCAAGCATATGGCAGGTGCTCAATAAGTGACTATCCCATGATTAACACAGAACCTAGGTCACTGAATTTGAGGACATTATGATGGATCATTCACTCCTCGATTAATCAGTGATTGGGAGAATGTTTCCCTTCAGAGAGAATCCATGAGCTGAAAAATTGCTCCTTGGATTGAATGATTTGTTTGAAATACCATTTTCTTCACTCTCCAAGAAATAAGGGGAAAGTGAAGAAAACACAGGAGTGTAATGGAGCTTTTGAGGGAAAGCAGAGTGTAGGGTATTTCATATTTCCACATCTTCCTGTCTTGGAACCACACTTGTGTTCAGTCTCTCTAATAAATTAGAGAGAACGAGCTTTGAGCACAGGAGGAATTGATCACAATGTCAGCATTCAGGGACATGCTTCTTTGCCTCCTGAGATGTGCTGTGGGTTCACTCCCTCTCTCCTTGTTGTGGTCTGGTTTTAGCTCTATTAGCATCATTGGCCCTCAGCCTTTTTCTTATTAGAACATCCTCTGGAAAAGGGTTTGATATATTTGCTTATTTGCCTCCTTGATTACTGTTGTTGATTTGATTTTTCTTTTTTTTTGTCTTGTACATGTGAATCAAATTATTAGAATAAATCTAAGCAGATGGTTTTCCTATATCCTGCAAAGACATTGACTGCCATCCTGGTGGAAGTGCAAGGGCAGGGGATTTTAAATCTTATCACCCCACCAGGCCATCTTCTCATAAGTGAAAGCTAAACCATCATTTCAAATGATCCCTATGGGATGTAGAGGGGGCACTTGAAGGGGTGGCCCAGGCTAGTCTGCCAAGCTACCATGGCCTGGGAAGCCATACAGGGAATGGTGGGCTCACTGGGATGGGAATCTCTGGGTGTCTTCTCAGCTTTTGGCATCTCCTTTCTCTGAGGCCCACTATGGGGGAGGCACCCAACAGCTTCATACCTCTTTTTATTTTACTTTGGATTGCAGACAAAGAGAGTTGAGTTAATCACATTCCTCAGTTAAAACACACTCTCACCGTTGGTTTGAACAAGGCCTTTCCCTTGTATTTTAATTGTTTTTCCTTGTATTCCATCCCACTTCCATACTTGCCTCTCTCACTCCCCTAAGTACCAGCTTGGGTTTGATGCATTCCTGGAGAATGTGTGTGTCTTTGGAAAAGAGGTGGAGTCATTTGGGCATGTGTTTTTAATTTACACGACTGAGCTAATGCTCTAGAGTCTGGCTACTCGGAGTGTGGTTCACAGACTAGCAACATCACCTGGGGCTTGTTAGAAATGTGGAATCTTAGGTCCTGCCTCCCGCTTACTGAATCAGAGTCTTCACTCGAACAAGTTCCCCTAGAGATTTGCCTATACGTTAAAGTTGGAGAAGTGCTAATCTAGTTCTCATTCTGTTTCTTACTTTTTCTACTCATTAAGATACATTTAAGCTCTATCCATGTGCTCTGTGTACATCTAGCTTGTTGCTTTTAAATGCTACATCTACACAGTGCTCATCTACATTGTCTTTTTTTCCATTCCCCCAGTGATGGAAAATGTCTCTGGTTGCCATACTTGTATTAAGTGACCCTACACTTCTGGCCACAGATTCTTAGTTCCTAGTTGAGACAATCAGATTCTTCCTCCCAGGAGTTTGTGTCTGGTTCTAAGATGTGGTCACCCAACCTGGAATTATCTCTTTCCAGAGGAAATGGAAACTTGGGAGCTATGGAATAGATATAAGTTGGAAAGCAGAGAAAGGGACAAGCCACAAGGAGAGAAAAAGAGAGGAGAGACAAATGGAAGTGAGAGGGTGATGAATGACTTTTTGATGGTTTCCTGATTTTCCAGTTCCAATTCCTTCCTGAGGCCCAGGAGGCCAGTGAATTCCTTGATGTACTCTCATTCTCTCAAATGCACTCTTCCCTTGTTTTGAGGCTGGCTTGAGTTGGTTTTTATTCCATGTAAACCATGAACCCTAAATAAAACATTAGGAATCAGGGGTCCTTGATACATCACTGACTCATCATGTGATCTTAGGTATGTGGGATAGAAATTACTTCTCTATAAAGAAAGAGTATGATTGGATCAGGAGTTCTTAACATAGGCTCATGGATGGGCTTCAGGAGGCAAAGGAACTCTCTGAAAACAGATGGAGCATTTGGTTTAATATGTGTATTACTGGGGAAAGGACTATTAGCTTTCATCAGGTTTTCAAAGGGTTTCAAGAAAAAGAAAGGTTATTAACTGATGGATTTATTGGTCTTTTCCTTGATTAAGTGAGATAAGTATACACAGATACTTAAAGTCCCTGCCTTTAGTGAGTTCAGTCTTCAGAGGAGAAGATAGTGGGAAATGATGGTGGGTGCTGGTAAATGAAGGCCACTGGGAGAATGAGTCTGGGAAGGCCGCCCAGAGAAGACTGCCTTTGGGCTCTCTTGGAAGACCTGGTCCTGTTTTCAGTAAAAGCCCCATGGAAATCTGAAAGTAAGTGCCCAGGGGACTTTCTCTAAGGGGTCCAATCTAGGCCCATAGCCATCTGTTCTTTCTCAGACCCTCAGGACCTCTCTGAAGCTCTGTGAATTCAGTGGCTGGGCTCTCCCAGGGCTGGAGCAAACTGCCTGGAGGCACACAGATGTGGGTTTGAATCCTGACTCCCCTCCTATTGCCTGGAGCCTCAGGAAGGTCACTTTACATCTCTGAGTCACAATTTCCTCATCTGTAAAATGAGGATAATAATATGACCTATATAGTAGCACTGTTGTGAAAATTAAATGAGGATATCCATGTCTAACACTAGCAATGTTGTACATAAGTAACCTTCTCAATAAGTTTGAGCTATTGTTATTATGAGGCAATGCAAAAGGCTTGGAAAATGAAATATTTCTATGTTTGAGACAGTCCTTTTAAAAGCAGATGTCACAGGGAAGTGGATGTGGCTCAAGCAATTGAGCTCCCACCTACCACATGGGAGGTCCTGGGTTCCGTTCCTGGTGCCTCCTAAAGAAGACAAGCAAGACAGTGAGCTGATGTGATGGGCAGGCATGGCAAGCTGACAAGAGACACAAGGAGGAAAACATAATGAGAGACACAACAAAGCAGGGAGCAGAGGTGGCTCAAGCAATTACATGCCTGCCTCCCATAGCAGAGGTCCTGGCTTGGTTCCTGGTGTCTCCTAAAAAAAAACAAAAACACAAGGAAGATGAACAGACACAGCAAGTGCAAATAACGAGGGTGGGGGAGAAATAAATAAAGTAAATCTTAAAAAAAAAAAAGCAGATGTCACAAATTGGTGGACAATTAGATGAAGATTTATTTATTTTATTTATTTATCCCCCCCTTGCCGCTTGTGTTGCTGTGTCCATTCACTGCGTGTCTTCTCTGTGTCTGCTTATCTCCCCCTTGCTGTGAGGTCTTGCCGCATCAGCCCACGGCGCTGCGCGAGCCGGCCTGCCCTCACAAGGAGGCCCCGGGACACGAACCTGGGCCTCCCATATGGTAAACGGGGGCTCTATCCACTGAGCCACACCCGCTTCCCCAATTAGATGAATGTCTGTGGGAAGCTGACAGGTTTGGTTTGGCCCAAAGCATTGGAAAATAAACTTGTTTGTTGCCAACAGTGAACAATTGGGAGGTTTTTGCAGAAAAGTCCTGATGTTTAATTTTTCAATTTTTGGAGGGAAAAAACAAAAGAGGTGGCAACCCTAGGCTGTAGCTGAGCAGCTATAAATTATGGGCGTGGCTCGTGGATTGCCACAGCTCTCTGGTCTCTAAGGGGTTTATTTTCCTCTTTATGTGGCTGGCCTGACCCTGTGGGCTTTTCAGTTTATGACCTCTGCCTTAAAGTACTGTGTGCAGTTCGCATCTGGGCTGTAATGAAGTTAGAATGAGCCTTAAGCAAACAAAGATGGAAAGGATAGAGGTTTTATATTTAATTGAATGTTTTTAAACAAACTTTTATTGTTATTTTCTTAGAAAATTCAATCACCAGGCTTGGCTGCTTGCCTTGAGCAGCCCTAGCAGGAGCCCAGGCTGTTTGTGGGGTCATAAAGCCCTGGCTGCTGTATAGGCTGCCACCAGCAGCTCGGCAGACCAAGGAGCCCAGTGCATGGCACCAAGTGATGGGAGAGATGGCTGGGCACAGGGAGCCATGCAGGCCTGGTAACCGGCACGAGTTGGGAATCAGCACTCGCACCCGGGCAGACCTGAACAGTGGGGGCAGAGGGAGTGAGCAGGTGAGTGACTTGCCTTTGCTCCCCCTGGCTGACTGTAGGAGACACAGCTAGCTCCCTGTGGCCTCTCTGGAGATACCTACATGACTGAGTCATCAGCTTTGTTTTCTTAGGAAGCCCTGACCAGCTTTGCAATGGCACCACCTGGTATTTGTTTTTCCTTTTCCCCATGTCTCACACTTTAATCCTTCTGCTTGCTTCCCTGGGATTATGCTTCCAATAAAGAGTTAGCAGTAAGCTCTTGCCACGGGCTCTGCTTTCTAGGGAAACTGGGCTAAAGTGTATATGTGCATCTTAGACAACTGGTAAAATCCCGAAAAACATAAAGAAGACAATAACATAAATCGCCCATAATCCTATGGCCCAATGGTATCCACTGTGAATATGTTGAAGTATTTGCTGCTGCTGCTTCTCCCCCTCCTCCCCATCCCCTTCTCCTTCTTCCTTTCTATTCCCTCTCCTTCTCCTCCTCTCTCCTCCTTCTCTTCCTCTTTTCCTTCCCCTTCTCCTCCCCTATCCTCCCTTTCTTTCTCTCAGTCAGGAGAGATCAGAAGAACTGAGGCTGAGAATAAATAACTTGAAAAGATATGGCTGAGAGATGACTTAATACTTGTCTTGCTGTAAAGAAGGAGTTTTTATAATGAAGATGCTCAATAAGAGGAAAAGAAATACCAGCACTGGAGAGTGTTTAGGCACACAAAAGAAAAAAAAAATTGCCAGAAGGGTTATACACTGGAGAGAACTCCCAAGAAAGGATGTGAGATCTCTTTTGACTATGTCTTCATGCTTTCTTAAGCATGGGGCTGTGGGAACAGGAAGAACAAAGATCATGGCAAGAAGGTGCACAAGGCAGCATTTTTCTGGCGGAAGAGAAATTAGATAGAGAGGAACAGGCTTAAAAGACAAAACACTTGATGGAAAAGAAGGGGGAGAAATGAGAGATTGGGAAATAATGCAGATTGAGTTTATTGTGTTTATCAAAAACTCGTATATGAGTAATTGTACTTTGAATTTTCATAAGAGGTTGTTTGGCAGTGGAGGAAAGGATTTGTAAATAAATATGTATAACATGTAAATACATTTATGATAAGACACCTGTGAGTGTCAAATGACACTGTACGTCTGAGAGCATAAAGCATAAGGCATCATGATGACAATACAGCCCAATGCCAGGCTGAATACTTCCTCATTGGTATTGTTTGCTAATTATTTCTGGAGGTGACTCAGGCTGGATGGTAATAAAAGTTTGGGGGAATGTTTTTTTGATTGACCCCAAAATGATTTTGCTGCAAAATTCAGATGTGGTGAGCATAATGTTGAGTTTATGTTCCTCAGGAGAACTCTATAGATTTTCATATCCCATTTACATCAATAGCAAGATAATTTATCTTGATTACAGGGAGTACTGAAGGAAGTAATTGTCATGTGCTGCTTATTATAGTGCTTCCAAATAAATTAAAAACTCCAAAGATATAGAGGTTTTAAAATCAGCCATAGGGTATGCACAATAACGTTTGTTTCGATAATCAATAGTAAATGATCCATGAATTAGAAATGCTTTCTTAGAGTGATCATAATGGTTTTTATTCCTTGCCTTTCCAGCTCATTAACAATCAGCTTTTAAAAACATGTCTGACCCTAGGTGGCACTTTACGGAGAAGAAGCTGCGTCTGCATGTCTGAGTTCCAGTGCAGCCTGCTTGCCCCGGTGCAGAGCCTTCCCTCTGGGAATGAGTCTGTCCATCTCTGAGGTTACACAGTGGTGGCCCCTGGACAGATCCAGTCCTCAGGTATAAACACATGCCTTGTGCTTTTAAAAAGAGCCTTTTTCATTGACAGCATTTAAAAATTGGGAGTGTTCACATGAAAAACAGACTTCTGGCCTCTCTTTAAAAATCAGAAAAACTGATGACTAGGGTTAAGGGTGACTGTCACTCTTCTCTTTTATTTTTTATTTTATTTTTTTATTTTTATTTTATTTTATTTTTTTTCTTAAAAGATAAATTTTTTTTATTGTGGGTAAAAATCAAATTTTTTACGATACAAATCAATATTTATAAAATGATATATAAATATATATGCGTATATGTGCATTTGCTTACATAAATGTTATTTTTTTTCATATATATTTTAAAAGATGCTTAGATTACATAAATGTTACACAAAAATTACAGGGATTCCCATGATCTCCACCTCCCATACCTCCCATAACATCTCACATAAACATCTTTCATTAGTGTGGCACATCACCGGCAATGGATATACG
The DNA here is from genome assembly GCA_029593785.1 of Cabassous unicinctus. Taxonomy (NCBI): domain Eukaryota; kingdom Metazoa; phylum Chordata; class Mammalia; order Cingulata; family Chlamyphoridae; genus Cabassous; species Cabassous unicinctus. Next base: position 10,379 of record JAQZBX010108438.1, read on the forward strand.
CATCCTGGGGCTTTGCCACTAAGCATAGACCACAGTTCACATCGTAGACCACACTCTCTCCCACAAAGTTCTGCATGGTATATGCTGATGTAAAATGGCCTATATCTGTCACCACAACGTCACTCAGGACAACCCCCAAGTCCTGAAAAAGCCCCTGTATTACAACTGCCCTCCCC
>JAQZBX010108439.1:0-10558 GCA_029593785.1 Cabassous unicinctus
TTTGTTATGGTGTCAAATCTTCTCTAAACTGATATACAGATTCATTGAAATCACAATAAAAGCTGACTTTTTATGGAATTTTGATTCTGATTTCTATTAAAAAAAAACCTATTCTAAAATTTATATGTCAATGCAAAGGGCCTGAGTTAGCAAAAATAATTGAAAAATAGCTTTACAAATTGTAGAACTTACACTACCTGATTCCAAGGCATTATAAATCTATGGCAATCAAGAAAAATTGTTACTGACACACAGATGTTCATATAGAACAATGGATGGAGAATCCACACCTATACAGTAGGTTTGTTTATTTTAAAAGTGGCAAACAATTCAATGGGAACATCTTTTCAAAATGGCACTTGAACAAATTATTATAAGGTAAATATGAACCTCAACCTCTACTTCGCGCCATTGAGATAATTTAATTTGAGCTAGACCATAAACTTCAACTTAAAAGTTCATAGTCTGATGCTAGAAAAAATGTTCCTTGGGTAAAGTACAGAAAAAAAATACAAAAAAATTATAAATTGGGCAGTGTCAAAAAAGAATATCTTCTGCTCATCAAAAGACACCATTAAGGGGAGTGGATGTGGCTCAAGAAGTTGAGCACCTGCTTTCTACATGGGAGGTCCTGGGTTTGGTCCCTACTACCTCCTAAAATAATAATAATAATAAAAAAAAAACAAGCAAACAAATGAAAAGAAACCAACTCAAGGGAGCCAAAGTGGCTCAGTGGTGGAGCACTGCCTTCCACATATGAAGACTGGGTTCATTCTCCAGACCTGGTACTATAAAAAATAATAATAATAATTAAAAAAAAAAAAAAAGATACCATCGAGAAAATGATTAGACAAGTTACAAACTGCAAGAAAATATTTGAAGAACAAATAATTATCAAAGGACACATAGCCAGAATGTATAATGAACTCCTTGGCAAATAAAAAAACTAATAAAAATGGGCAAAGAATTGAACAAAATTTCCCAAAGGAAGATACACAAATAGCCAATAAACCCATGAAAAGGTGAACAATAACATTACTCATAAGGAAAATACAAATTAAAACCATAATGAGATGCCACTATATACTCAACAGAATAGCTAAAAACGGACAATACCAAATGTTGAACAATGACTAGCAACCAGAAACCTCATACATCACTTCTGAGTGTATCAAATGGCCCAAATGCTTTTGAAAAACATTCACCAGTTTCTTACAAATCCCTGGCAAATATTCCACTTTTTTATATTTACGTAAGAAAAATGAAAACCTTGTCCATGAAGAAATTGCTCAAGAATGCCCTCAGAAGCTTTATTCATAATAGACAAAAAGTAGCAAAAATGTAACTGCTTATCAACAGGAAAATGAATAAACAAATTCTGGCATATCTCCTTCACTTATTTAGGTCTTTATTTCACTCACACATTTTGTTTATATTTATACCCAAGTATTTTATATTTCTGAAGCAATTATAAATGGTAATGCTTTTTAGATTTCAGTGCTCCACTGTGCATTGCATAATTTATGCACTCAAAAATATCTGGATGTGTTTTAGTTTGCTAAAAGCTATTGGGAGCAATATATCAGAAATGAGTTGGCTTTTTAAATGGGAATTTATTAAGTTAAAAGCTTACAGTTCTGGTGGGGAGCCAAGATGGCGGCAGAGTAAGGTGCTCCTGGAGTGAGCTCTTGCTACGGGGCAGTTAGTAATCACCCAGAGCTATCTAAAGCACTTGTTTGGGGGACCCAGGAGACCAGAAGACTATCCGGCAACATCCTTGAAAGTATGTAAGCAGGAGACTGCCCATCTGCTGAGAGGATTTGTGAGTAGAGCTCTCCATGCCGTGGAGTTCAGTGCCCATGGCGCAAGCTGTCTCAAGAGCTATTCCGTGGCTAGAGTTGGAAGCTCCATTTCCCAAAAAACGGGGGAGGAAGACTAGGTGTGGCACCGACTTCAGCTACCGATTAGTAAATTTGGTGGGCTAAAGTATAATGCTAGGAACAGCTAAACTTTGAGCCTGTCCAGGTCAGAAGGAAGCTGGTAACTGCCATGTTGACTCCACTCCCAGCATGAGGGGAAGCAGGGCTGATTGGAAATCACGGTCCTGGTAAGGACGAGCTTCTTTCCACCCAGGTCAGATTGCAGCTCTAGCCTAAACCCCAGCCCCACCTCTGGCAGGGATGAAGCTGGGGGGACCTGTACCACCTTTCTGGGAAACTGCAAGCCACTCAGCAGAGGCTGGTGCCCATCCTACTCTACTGGTGCAACTTGCCTCAGGAGCTATTCTGTGGCTGGAGTTAGAAGCTCCATTTCCCATAAATGCTGGAGGAAGAGACAGTTGTCTACTTGACCTCAGCTACTGATTAGTGGACTCAGCTGGCTAAAGTATAATCCTAGTAACACCTAGGGTTTGACCGTGTCCAAGTTGAAGAGTCCAGTAGCTGCCATTTTGACTCTGCCCCTGGCATGAGGGGAAGCCTGGCTGACTGAAAATCCAGTGAAGTTAGGGACTGCCTTCTTTCCACCAAGATTGAACTGCAGCCCTAGCCTAGGCTCCAGCCCACCTCAAGCAGAGAGGAAGCTGACGGGACCTGCACCAGGCTCTCCAGGCCTGCAACTGCTCTCTGCCAGCACAGACTGAATAGTCGGTCACCTGGGGCTGCATCCCCACACTCCAATAGGATAGGAGAGATGCTGGGTATCCCTGGCCTTACCAGGCAACAGCAGGCGTTTTCAGCCCACATGAACTGGTTTGTTGGGTGCCTTCGAGTCCATCTCCATCTCTGTCCCCCCACAGGATAGGAGATGGCTGATGTTCCCTCAGCCTATCAGGGCAACTGCAGATACTTTTGGCCTGCACAAACCCAACCATTGGGCACCTGTGGCTCCACCCCTATCCCCAATAGGACAAGAGACAGAATGTGTTTGCCCAGCCTCTCCGGGTAACTGCAGGTGCTTTTGGCCCACACAGCCTGGACTGGTGGGTACTTGTGGATCCACCCTCACTCCCAATAGGATAGGAGGAGTTTGGTGTCTCCTTAGCCTCTCTGGGCAACCGTGGATACTTTCGGCCTACAGGGACTGAACTGTTGGGTGCCAGATAAAGATATTATGAAAAAAGAAAATTACAGACCCATTTTTCTAACGAATACAGATGCAAAAATCCTCAATAAAATACTTGCTAATCGAATCCAATAACACATTAAAAGAATTATTCATTGTGATCAAGTGGGTTTTACATCAGGCATGCAAGGGTGATTCAACACAAGAAAATCAATCAGCATATTACACCACTTTAATAAGTCAAAGAAGAAAAATCACATGATTTTATCGATTGATGCAGAAAAGGCATTTGACAAAATACAACATCCTTTCTTGATAAAAATACTACAAAAGATAGGAATTGAAGGAAACTTTCTCAACATGAGAAAGGCCTTATATGAAAAACCAACAGCTAACATTGTACTCAATGGTGAAAGACTGAAAGCTTTCCCTTTGAGATCAGGAACAAGACAAGAATGCCACTGTCACCACTGTTGTTCAATAGTGTTGTTCAATATAATACTAGTACTATAGAATTTCTAGTATTATAGAACTTCTCAGAAAGGAAGAAGTAAAACATTCACTATTTGCAGATGATATGATCCTATATCTAGAAAGTCCCAAAAAATCTACAACAAAACTGCTAGAGCTAGTAAGCAATTTCAGTAGAGTGTCAGGATACAAGATCAATACGCAAAAATCAGTGGTGTTTCTATACACTAGTAATGTGCAATCTAAGGAGGAAGTCAGGGAAAAAATTCCATTTACAACAGCAACCAAAAGAATCAAATATTTAGGAATAAACTTAACCAAGGATGCAAAGCGCTTGTATTCAGAAAACTATAATGCATTGCTAAAAGAAATTTTAAAAAGACCTAAATAATTGGAAGAATATTCATGGATTGGAAGCCTAAATATCATTAGGATATCAATTATACTCAAATTGATATACAGATTCAAAGCAATCCCAATAAAAATTCCACCAGCATTGTTTAAACAAATGGAAAACACAATTATCAAATTTATGTGGAAGGGTTAGAGGCCCCAAATAGCCAGAAACATCTTAAAAAGGAAAAGTGAACTTGGAGGACTCTCACTTGCAGACTTTAAATTATATTACTTAGCTAAAGTGGTAAAAACAGCATGGTATTGACATAAAGATAGACACATAGACCAATGGAACTGAATTCATGGTTCAGAAACAGACCCTCACATCTACGGCCAAGTGATTTTTGACAAGCCTGTCAAACTCACCCAGCTGGGACAGAACAGTCTATTCAAAAAACGTTGCTGGGAGAACTGGATATCCATAGCCAAAAGAAAGAAGGCCCCTATCTCACACCTTGTGCAAAAATTAACTCAAAATGGATCAAAGACCTAAATATAAAAACAAGTGCCATAAAGCTCCTAGAAGAATATATAAGGAAACATCTTCAAGACCTGGTGGTAGGTGGTGTATTCTTAAACCTTACACCAAAAGCATGAGCAATGAAAGAAAATATGGATAAATGGGAACTCCTCAAACTTAAACACTTCTGTGATTCAAAGGACTTCATCAAGAAGATGAAAAGGCAGCCCACTCAATGGGAGAAAATATTTGGAAACCACATATCTGATAAGGGTTTGATTTCCATTCTCTATAAAGAGATGATACAACTCAACAAAAAACAAGCAATCCAATTTAAAAATGGGCAAAACATTTAAATAGACATTTCTCCAAAGAAGAAATACAAAAGGCCAAAGGCACATGAAAAAATGTTCCATATCACTAGCTATTAGGGAAATGCAAATCAAAACAACAACGAGATATCATCTAACACCGCATAGAAGGGCCGTTATTTAGAAAACAGACAACAAAGTGCTGGAGAGCATGTGGAGAAATAGGAACCCTCCTTCCCTGTTGGTGGGATTTTAAAATGGTGCAGTCTCTGTGCAAACAGTTTAGCAGTTCCTCAGGAAGCTAAATATAGAACTGCCATATGATCCAGCAATTCCTCTACTAGGAATATATCCAAAAGAACTAAAAACTATGACATGAACAGACATCTGCACACCAATGTTTATAGTGGCGTTATTCACATTTGCGAAAAGATGGAAACAACCCAAGTATCCATCAACCAATGAACGGATAAACAAAATGTGGTATATACATATGATGGAATACTATGATGCAGTAAGAAGAAATGAAAGTGGGACACATGATAACATGGATGAATCTTGAAGACATTATACTAAGTGAAGTAAGCCAGACACAAAAGGACAAATATTGCATGGTCTCATTAATATGAACTAAATATAAAGAATAAACACATGGAGTTAAAACCTAGAGTATAGGTTATCAGGAGATAAGAAGAGTGTTGAGAAGAACTACTGATGATTAATGTATGTAGAAGTTTTAATTAACTTGACTGTAAAAGTGTGGAAATGAATAGAGTTGATGGTAACACATTATAGTGAGTAGCAACTGGTTTATAAATGGGGTTGTGGCTGAAAGGGTAGTCTGGGGAAGAAAATGTCAATTGAAAGAAAGCTAATGAATAATCTATGGACTGATTAAAACAGTGAGCCCAGAGATGGATGAGAATTGTAGTTGAGGGTACAAATGCAAGAGTGTCTTTCTATGAGCTAGAGTAGATATATATCACCATTGCAGAGTGTTGGGAATGTGGAGAAGCATGGTAAAACTACAACTGGTGTGAACTATAGACTGTGGTTAACAGCAATACTATAATATTCTTCCATCAATGCCAAAGATGTACTGTGTTGATAATGGAGGTGTATGGAAAAAGTGTGCCAAATGTACGCTATGGACCATGGTTGGTGGTAATAGTCTGATGATATTATCTCATAATCTGTAACAAATGTTCCATCATGGTGTCGTGTGTTGGTGAAGGGGTGCTGTATGGGAATTCTACACATGTGCATGATTGTTTTTCAAGTTCACAACCTCTGTAATAAAAATATATTTTTAAAAATAGGGTGTGTTGGGGGAAAAATACACCAAATGTAAGGTAGGGACTATAGTTAGTAGTAATATTTTGATGATGCTCTTGCATAGTTTGTAACAAATGTTTCACAACAATGCAAAATGTTGGTGGAGGGGTGATGTACGAGACCCCTGTATGATGTTATGTATATTTTGTAAGTTCACAATCTTTACTATACACTTATTGTTTATGCATGTTCATGTATGAATGATATACCTCAATGAAAAATGTATTTAAAAAAAAAGAAAAAGGGGGGGGGCTTAATTCTGAGCCGTGAAAGTGTCCAAATCAAGGCATCATCAGAGATTCCGTCTCAATAGTGGTGATCATGGTCTCCTTTAACGTGGCAAAGGCACTTGGAGGCATCTGTTTGTTTTAGTCTTTGCCTTCTCCTGAACTCAACTGTGAGTGATCAGGCATATGGCTCATCTTTCCCCTTCGCTCCTGGCCTCCTCTCTTTGAGACTCTAGAGGGCCTCTTTCCAAGCTTCTGTGCTCTGCTGATTCCAGCATCCAGGCTTCGGGACATCTCTCTCAGCCTCTAGGGTTTCTCTGTCTCTGCTACCATTTGTGTGTCTCTGCTTTCAGTCCTCATTTACAAAGGACTCCAAAAAGAGGACCAAGACCCACCCAGGGTCATGCTGACTGAAGGAATTCAATCAAAGCCTCTACCAACTGAATCCAATCTAATAAAAGGGTCCTACACCCACAGGAATGGATTATATTGAAGAACATGATCTTTTCTGGGATCCACAGAAAGTTTTGAACTGTCACAGGGTGCTAAATGAATATGCACAGTAGAATTTTATAACACTCTGGATCAGCCATGCCACTTAGAAAAATACTGAAAGAGTAAATAATAATCACAGGCTAAGTTTATTTTACAGATACTGAAATGTATGAACTCAATAATTGAATAGTTTATAAAAAAGTAACCCTCAGTCAGGTATAAAAAATTGAAATAAATGGAAAATCATGTTGTGTTGGTTTGAAACTATATATACTGCAGAAAATCATGCTCTTAAGCTAATCCATTCCTATAGGTATAAACCTATTGTAAGGAGGACATTTTGATTAGTTTACTTTAGTTAAGGCATGGCCCAGGGTAGATCTTAATTCTCTAACTGATATTCTTTATAAGTGTGATGAATATGGAGAAAGAGAGACAGAGAGCCACAGAAGCAAGAAGCTGAAAGCAACAAAACCTGGAAGAGGAGGGAGAGAACAGTAGATGCTGCCAAGTGCCTTGCCATGTGACGAAGGAGTCCAGGCTCCCTGGCAGCTGGTTTTCAGGAAGAAACTATCATCTGATGATGCCTTGACTTGGACATTCTCACAGTCTCAACTATAAGGTAATAAATTCCCATTGATAAAAGCCAACCCATTTTTTTAACTGCTTTGAGCAGCTTAGCAGACTAAAACAATTTACTTACCAGCAATAATCATAATAACCAATTTATCAAATACCATATACCAGACATTTCTAAAAAGTTTACTTAAGATTTCTCATTTAATCAAATAATTTACTTCAAAATTATTGTTTTATTTTTGCAGTCTTTAAAAAAATCTCCATGGAAAGAACTGCTAGTTACCACATAATATCAATTATTCCTAAGGAATTTTTCTAGAAAAGCCAATCTGTATTTTGCCCTCATTGTGATTTGGTTCTTTATAAAGACCAGTGATTGCCTAATGTTTTCCATTTTCCACATCATCAATTTTATTTTATTTTTAATTGTGTTTGTTCATTGTTAATTTTTTTCAAATTTTATTAAAATATATCATGTATACATGAACATACATAAACAATAAGTGTATAGTAAAATCATGAACTTACAAAACAAACATGCATATCATCATACAAGGCTCCCATACATCACCCCATCAACACCGTGCATTGTTGTGAAACTTTTGTTACTAAGTATGAAATAGCATTGTCAAAATATTACTTCTAACTATAGCCCATATCTTATATTTGGTGTATTTTTCCCACAACCCACCTAGTTATTAACAGCCTGTATTAGTATAATAAATCTGCTATAGTTCGTGAGAAAACATTCTCATATATGTCCTATTAACCAAAGTCCATCTTCCACCACTGGATTCCCTGTGTTATTCAGTCCCATGTTTCGTACAGTCTATTCAAAGTGTATACTCAGTGGCTCTCATTTTCATCATAGAGTTGTGTTGTCATTACCTCAGTCAATTTTAGAACATTTTCATTACTCCAAAAGGAAAAATCCCATATTCCTGTGTAACCCCTTTTGGTTGTCTCTTAGAAGTGATATAATTCTTTGCCACTGCTACAAAAATATTACAATGGTACTGTTAAAGATTGTCCATAAGTACATTAGTTGTAATTTTCCTGTATATCACCATATGCTTAACACTTTGTAAAATAAGAACATTTTTTTATTTAGATTGTTAACCACAATCTTCATCCACCATTAAAATCACTATGTTATACAGTCCCTACATGATTCTCTAGCTTCCTTTCAATTGAAATATTACATACACAGACTACCCTTTTCAGCCACAATTACATTTATAAATCAGCAATGTTGATTATGCTCACTATAATGTGCTACCATCAACTCTATTAATTTCCATAATTTTACAATAAAACTTATTAAAAATTCCACATGCATTGAGCATCAGCTCCCATTATCAACCCACATTCTATTTCCTAGTAACCTATACTCTAGAGTTTACCTCCATGAGCTTACTCATCATATTTAGTTCATATTAGTGAGACCATACAATATTTGTCCTTTTGTATCTGGCTTATTTAACTCAACATAATATCCTCAAGGTTCATCCATGTTGTCATAAGCATACCAACTTCATTTCTTCTTACATCTGAATAGTATTCCATTATATGTATGTACCACATTTTATTTAGCCATTCATCACTTGGGCTAATTTCATGTTTTAGCAATTGTGAATAATGCTGCTGTGAACGTCGGTGTGCAAATGTCAGTTCATGCCCTTGCTTTCAGTTCTTCTGAATATATTCCTAGTAACAGGATTGCTATCATACAGCAGTTCTATATTTAATTTCTTGAGGCACTGCCAAACTGTCTTCCACAGAGGCTGTGCCATTCTACATTCCCACAAACAGTGAAGAATTGCGCCTATTTCTCCACATTCTCTCCAGCACTTGTAGTTTTCTGAGAGATTTTTGTTGTTGTTTTGTTTTTGTTTTTTTAATGATGGCCATTCTGTAAGGTGTAAAATGGAATCTCATTGTAGTTTTGATCTGCATTTCCCTAAAAGCTAGTGATGTTGAACATTTGTTTCATGTGCTTTTGGCCATTTATATTTCCTCTTTGGAGAAATGTCTACTCAAGTCTTTTACACAGTTTTTAATTGGGTTGCTTGTCTTTTTATCATTGAGCTATATGATTTCTTTATATAAATATGGATATCAAAACCTTGTTGGATATGTGTTTTCCAAATATTTTCTCCCATTGAGTAGGCTGCCTTTTCATTTTCTTGACAAAATCTTTGAAAAAAAATGCATTTAATTTTGAGGAGGTCCCATTTAACTATTTTTTTCTTTTGTTGTTCATGCTTCGGGTGTAAGTTTCACAAACTACCACCTACCATAAGATCTTGAAGACTTTTCCTTATATTTTCTGTTAGAAGTTTTGTGGTTGTAGCTTTTATATTTAGGTATGTGATCCATTTTTAGTTAATTTTTGTATAAGGTATTAGCTAGGGGACCTCTTTCTTTCTTTTGGATAGGGATATCCAGTTTTCCCAACACCATTTATTGATTAGACTGTTCTGGTCCAGTTGGGTGGGCTTGAGAGCTTGTCAAAAATTACTTGACCATAGATGTGTGAGTCTATTTCTGAGTTCTTGATTCAGTTCCATTGGTCAATCTGTCTAACTTTACACCAATACCATGCTGTTTTTACCACTGTAGCTAAGTATTATGCTTTAAAGTAAGGAAACGAGAGTCCTCCAATCTCGTTCTTCTTTTTAAAGACATTTTTGGTTATTATTCAAAATAATTTGATAATTGGTTTTTCCATTTCTGCAAAAAAGGCTGTTGGGATTTTGGTTGGAATTGTATGGAATCTGTAAGTCAGTTTTGTTAGAATTAACAACTTATCTATATTTAGTCTTCCAGTCCATGAACATGGAGTGTCCTTCCATTTATTTCGGTCTTGTTTTCTTTCAGCAGTGTTTTGTAGTTTTCTGAATACAGTTCCTTTATGACCTTGTTAAGTTTACTCCTAAATATTTAATTTTTTAGTCACTATTATAAATGGAATTTTTTTCTGCCTTCCTCCTCAGATTGTTCATCAGTATTATATAGAAATACTACTGATTTTTGCATCTTAATCTTGTATCTTGCCACTTTGCTGAACCTGTCTATTAGTGCTAATAGTTTCATTGTAGATTTTTCAGGATTCTAGATATAGGATCATATCACAGTGAATAGTGATGGTTGCCGTTCCTGGCCATGGGGATTAGCAATTCACAGTTTTCATTTTGGCTTGTCTCTCTCTTATCTTCCTG
>JAQZBX010108440.1:0-10548 GCA_029593785.1 Cabassous unicinctus
GAGCACCCAATCACTCTCTTTCTAGGTGAAGCAAGCAGAGTTACTCCAGGACACCTGTATTGCAGTAAGACACCATAGTTATGCCCAGGGCAGCTGGATGTGCCCCGTGTGGGAGGAGCCACCCAACTGAATGCCCCTGGCCATTTAAGGAAACTCAGTGCTTCTGAAGACCTTCCCTAACTCTGAAGGGAGGAAGCCCTTCCACCATACCCACAGGCTATTCAGAGGAGCAGGATTATTTGACACAAGGTTTTCTATGTGGTAAGCGTAAAACAGTTGGCAAGGAAGACTTTGTATGGGTGACCTTATCCATCAGTCAAAATAGCTCAGAGGATGACAACTGCCAGGTGGTGGGACCCTCAGCTGTAGCCAGGGTCTGGGGAATAACCCAGACCCAGTGTGATGCTCTCAGATTCTCAGTGTCCTCACGTGAGAAGTGGGGATGAGAGCTGGCTCAGCAGGCGTTTTGGGTCCTGTATTGCTATGAGCTCACGATGAGAGTTCCAAAAGCACGTTGCAGAGCCACAATAGGTACTCAGTGGTGTCCATGTGTTCATTCATTCATTCAATCAATCCATCAGTGATCAAAGATCTAGAAGTCCTTCATCCCCATGCTCTAGAGAAAATGCAGTGTTCCTTTCAGTTCTATTAATAAAATCCTTTTCAGAAATGGAGTTTCCCAAAGGAACTCTTCCCTGGCTTAGGTGGTGATGAGCACAGTGCAGTGAAAACGCCCCTGGAGCCCAGAGCAGCGGATGCACCAGTAGGCACAGCAGGCAGACCTTTTGCAGGATCACTGTGCTCTTGGCCACAGGTCAAAGTCATGTTCCCGACCAGGGAGGCCCTGGCTATTTGGAGATGGGCCACTGGCAACCCCTTCCGGAGTTGCACTGATGTTTCTGAGCCCCAGGTGCCTTCTCCCGGCATGGCTGTTGCCCCGGCGTGATGTGAGGGCCTCCTAAACTGGGTGTTTAGCAGAAAGAGTCTCTGGCTGGAAGTGGACAGGAAGGACCTGACTGAGAACTGGCTCAATGGTCTAGTTCACGCCACTTAAACACTCTGTCCTCAGTTTCATTTGGTATAAAATACGGGATCTGAATTAGGTTGGTAGTTTTTCAACTTTTTTTTTTTTTCATCTTCACAATCAAAGGAAATCTTCAAGTCCTGGGTAAAACAGTATCAGCAGAGGTGTTCTGAGGTCCCTGAGGAGCAGCTCCTTACCCATATTCTCCTGTGCACAGTTTCCTCAGCTCCCTACATGTTTCCTTCACCCTGGGCTCTGGTGCCAGCAAACCCAACACCACTCATTTCTTCACGTAGAGACTTACAAACCTTTAATAGGATGTGAAAGGGGGTGTGCACTAATCCTGTCACCTTCACTGTGAATTAATTGATTAGCTTGGCTTCAGTCATCTCAGTAGAACCCGAGAGAAAGAGCTCTCCCCAGCGAGTCTCACCTGAATCAGAATCACCTCCTGAAGGCATCAGAGACCAGAGAGTTACAAGGAAGGAGACTGCCTGAGTCAGCCCTTCCCCCATCAAGAGCCCTAAGCAGTTACTTTAGGGAACCCATGAAATGGAAGGAAAGCGAAATGAATGCTGCCTAATTTGGGGAGGAAGTACGTGAGTAAATATTAATTTGTTCTGAGCAAGAACAGTTGCTTCCATCCTCGACTACAATTTTTGAATATAAGTATATTTCAAATATTGCTTGGGGCATATTTATATTGAAATATTACTTTTTGCTTATCTGAAGTTCAAATTTAACTGAGCGACCAGTATTTTATTTGGCAATTCTAGGTCAAACAACACACACACATGGATCACATTAAGCATGTGGGTTACCAGTTGCTAGGTTATATAGACAAATGCTGCACCCCCTTTTGTTGTTGATGGACAGTTCATGTTTTTTCTTTTAACTTTTATTTTCTGGTAACATATATACAACCTAACATTTCCCATTTTAACCACTTTCAAATATGCGATTCAAAGCTGTTAATTACATTCACAATGTTGTGCTACTCTCACCACTAACTATTACCAAAACCTTTCATTCATCTGTACCAAATAAGCATTAACTCCCCATTCCTTTCTCACTCCCCAGCCCCTGGTAACCAGTATTCTAGTTTTTGACTCTATGAAATTGTGTATTCTAATTATTTTGTATAAGTGAGATCATTTAATATTTGTCTCCTTTTGTCTGGCTTATTTCACTCAACATGATGTCTTCAAGATTCATCCTTGTTGCATTTATCAGAATTTCACTCCTTTTCATGGCTGAATAATACTCCATTGTGTATATATACCACATTTTGTTTATCCACTTGGGTTGCTTCTAGTTTTTATGATGCCCACCCCCTTTTCTAAAATTTTTAATTTAAAAAGTATACTTAGATTACATAAATGTTACATAAAAAACACAGGGGATTCCCATATGCCCCACTCCCTACCCTTCCTACACTTTCCAACATTAACAACATCCTTCATTAGTGTGGTACATTTGTTACAACTGAACACATATTGGATCGTTGACACTAAGTGTGGATTATAGTTTACACTCTCTCCCGCACAATTTTGTAAGTTATGACCAGATCTATAATGGCTGTATCTGTCCTTAAAACGTCATTGAGGACAATTCCAATGTCCTGAAAATGCCCCCTATTACATCTACTTTTCCCTCTCCCTCCCCTCAGAACCTCTGGTGACCACTGCCTCCACATTAATGATAAAAGTTCTTCCATTGCTAGAACAACAATAAGTCTAGAGTAGAATAACAGTAAGTCTACTCTAGTCCATCATTCATTCCCCAGTCCTGATGATTCTGGGATGGTGATGCCCACTCCACCTCTAATCGCGAGGGGGCTTAGATCCCATGTGATGCCCCCTTTTTATGGTAAATGTTTTTCGTCATCATCTTTATTATGCTGAAATGAAATTCATAGATATTACAACCTGTTTACACATGAAATTAAAAAAAAAAATCAACATCAGAACCTGTCTACACATGAAATTTTTTTAAAAAATCAACATCAGGCCCTAAATATAAGATAAAGGAGAAGCAAAACAAAATTTCAATTTGCAATTGCTTTGGTAGAACTACAGTAGGAAACAGTGCCTGTGTGGCAAGACATTTGGGTTGTATGGGACATGGGGCTGCCCAGGTATTTCAAGGTGTCCACCTTACCTGACTGTAAAGTGCCTGCACTGCTACACAATCTTGTGACAACCAAATCACCCCCATCCATTTTCCAAATGCCCCTAGGTGAGGTGCTGTCCCCAGTAAAAAATGCCAGTTACAAAAACACCAGTTGGGATAGGGAGCAGGCAAAGAATGACACTTGAGTTTGGGAGACCAGTTAGGAAACATCTGGGAAAGCAACTAGAAACAGAGGAAAGGAAAAAAGGAGGATTCGAAGAGCTTATTTTGGAATAAAAGAATTCCATTTATTGAGTTTAGGATTTCTGTAAGAGATCTGGTAGGCTGTGGAGTCTGTGGGTATAGTGCTCAGAGGTCTGAGATCTGAGATGGACATAGAAATGCAATATATAGATGGTGATGGAAAACATGGTACTGGATGAGATCATTTGCAAGGAAGCTTCAGAGTAAGAGGTGATGTGGTCATTGACACAGCCCTGGAGAACACCAACCTTATGAGATGTTCAGCTTCCATATTGGAGGTATGAAGGAGTTTCAAGAAAGAAAGTCAGAGAAGGTGGTTTAATAGAAGGCATGGGAGGAATTTTGTTTGCAGAGGAGACAAATTCTATAGAAAGGACAAACAAGGTAAGAGTTGAACAATTTCCAGTCAGGAGACCCCTGGTGATCTGAATGCAGTTTCAATGATCTGCATTATTATTTATGAATAATTGATTATTGAATAGCCTTGAGACAGAGAGATCCCTTTGGTAATTTGAATATATATAGTTATATTGTCATAAATATATTGTTTTATGTATATATATGTGTGTGTATATATATAAAAACTAATGGTTGAGAGTTCATGAAAGGTGCCTAAAAGCCCTGTAAATTCATATGTATATATATATAGCTATGAGTACTGATTAAAACTCAAATGATAATGTAGTTGGCCAAAAAAAGTATAATATTCCCGGAATGCATTCCATTCTAAACAGTGGTTTGGGCAGATAAGATAGCATATGTTCTGCTACATGTTTTTTTCCCCCCTCTATGTGGTGATGATCTTTTGTTGGATATGACTTATCCCATAGCATATGTGAATCTATAAAGTGAACTGTATTATTACAAAATTTTAGTTGATTTTGAGTTTGGTGACAAGTAAAACAAACAAGACATTCTTAGCAGAGAATAGAAAAGTCAAAATATTTTTGACCCAATATCTGAGCGAAAAAAATGACAAAATGTAAAATATAAACATTCAAAATACTGTAAAGCATATTATATTCAAATATATTTAAAATTTTGGGAAATATTTTCCTTTGCTAACTCCTCCCACTGTACATATTAGACTATATTTGTCTACATTTGTATTTTCAGAAGTTTAAGCACTAAATATAACTTCTTTAAATTAAAAAAGACTCCAAAGACTTGTTTAATTTTAGAAAAGTTATGGGGGAACCACTGAAACAGTCCTTTGGAATATGTGGGGGAATTTGATGCAACAAAATATTTGATCCTTATCAAATAAACTGTCAGAGTTTAAGATTTCCTTTTGAAGGAAAACTATGTAGTTCTTATAAAAAAGCATTTTATAAGGATAAAGATAGAAAGAATGCCACTCACTGCTATGGAATCTATCAGCTCAACCTGTACAGGGCACTTGGCAGTCCTTGGGTTATTAAGCAAGTCACCAATTTTGTCAGGCTAGAGTGAAATGAAAAAGAGGACACATCTGAAAAACCAGATAATATATTGAATAAGACATTTGGCAAATAAGAGCAATTAAAAATCAAAAACAGCACACATCTGAAAAAACAGATAATAGAGCAAGTAAGACATTCAGTAAATATGACCACACGATGTCGTAAACCTAAATCAGCCATCCAGGATGCAATGCTACATCAAGTGATTTTTTCCCCCCTTTACTAGGTCTGTCCAGATTTTTGAAAAATTAAGATAAGTCCAAAGGTCTCAAAGAAGCTGTCTTCATGTGTTCTCTTGACAAGGGTCAGATTAGTAACTCAATGAGCATGTATGTATTTTAAGGGGAGAGAGTTTTTGTTAGAGGAAAGATGGACCTTTCTTTAGCACAGTTCTTCCCCCATTTCTGAGATGACCCAGTGAAGCAGAAATAGGACAGAGGAGAGTTTAAACTGAGAGTACAAGGCAGATGCAAGGGAAGAGCAAGTGTTCTCCCATGCAGCGTTCTCCCTGCCAGGGCGATATGACACAGTATGAGAAAACCATTTGGTCTGTTGTAGGGGGAGAGCTGTTTGGTGGTAGGGATGGGGGCAGGGGAGATCTGTTTTATGTTGTTATTTTTCTCTGTTCACTTGCAGGGCTGTCAGATCTTCCTCTTTTGTCCTTGAAAATGGCATTACATGATTCTGTGTGTGCGCATTTGAGAAAACCAGTGCAATATCCTATTAATCCGCCGAGCAACATCAACAACTTGAAAATGATCAGAGCGTGGTAGATGACCGCGTTGGTCAGCTTGCAAGAGCTTTAGAGAAGTGCCAGGCAAGTCATTCCATTTAAGGGATCTTCCCTTCGGCGGTCACCCACACCTCCTCTGTCCAACAGCTCGGCGGCCTCCCTGTGGTCCATTGTAACCATCCTTCCAGGACACAGTGTCAGTTCAGGGGGCGATTGCTGCTTTCTTCTCCCTCCAGGGAGCAACTTCTCTTCATAAGGATTCTTTTTCCCAGCAAGCAAACATGACCTGGAAATTTGATAGTGTCAGGGTTACAAACTATACTTTCTCAAGAGAGAAATATTACCTTATAGAAACTAGCTTTTATCCTGCTGAGAAACTGTACTGTTTTGTAGGGATTGTCTCTTATTAGAGCTGTGTGAGCTGGGGGGAGCATGTAGGGCTATCTTACACAAACCAAAAAGGCTGTTGGAATCGTGTTATGACCCTGAAAAGAAACTGCAGTGTTACTTAAGGGGGAGGTGGGGAAAAACAAAAATGTCAACCTAAGCCTTGTGCAGAATAAGCTTGAATACTCTTAAACACACCAGGACAAAAGTTCTCAAGGTTTTGAAACTCTGAGGTGATGGTGGAGCTCTTGGCTAACTTCCGAGAGAATTATGAGGCATTATAAATGTTCTTTGAATTCACACAGTCCAATAAGAACAAAAAAAATTATGGGGATTTTGGTATTTAATCTTCAAGAGGTCTAAAGCCTTTACTTGCAATTTCTCAATAAAAACAAATCTTTCTAGAAGAGAAAAGGGGAAAGAGGAATGGAAAATAAATTTATAATAAAAAAGGAACTCAATTGATCAAACCATATTCATTGAGCACCTACTATATTTCAGTCATGGTTGTGACTCAGACAAACATGGTGTCTGCCCTCAGGCCAGTTACTTGCTAGTGAGCAAGACAGACATAGAGCAGAAAATATGAGGTTAGGGCTTACAGTCTCTCAATTCAGAGAATACTAAGGAAATATTATTGTAGGATTTAGACATGCAGTACACTGGAAGGAGAATACGATCTTAAAATTTTTCCTTCATCCCTTCTAAGCTACTTTTTTGATATGCACGAAGTTCAAAAACCCTTATTTCTTCTTGGGGAATTAGAATGCCAGTATTCTTATCCAATACCTTATAGAGAATGTGTGTAGTGTCTTTAGAAGTTGTGTTTTCTTTTTTGGCTCTTCTAACAAAAGCTTTCCCACAATCATCTTTCTTCCCACAATCTAGTTCTACCTATGATTTATTCTACTATTTTCAAAAATCTGTGTATATTTACAGGTTAAATTAAGATCTCCTAAATACCTTTTTGTCCCACTCAGAACCATAAGATCTTGGACAATGTCCATTCATTCCAAAACTCTGAGCAGAAACATTCTTTCTTCAACTAAAAGTAATAACTTTGCTTATTTTTTAAGTTTAATTATGAATACTTTCAAGTAGGTACCAAAATGGAGTGGATAGTCTAATGAACCCCAATGTAGACAGCACTAAGCTTCAAGAATCCTCAAAATTTTTCCAATTTTCTTTCATCAATTTTCTTTCATCAGTATCACTGCCCCCACCACACATATTTTAAATGCTGGAGTGTTTAAAATCAAATTCCAGACAGCCCATAATTTCATAATTTCAGTATTCATGTCTAGCGAAAAAGGATATTTTAAACACAGCAAGCCATTGCCACCACTAACAAAATTAACAGAAATCTTTAGTATCATGTGACACAACCTATGATCAAGTTCCCTGGATTGACCTAAAAAATGACTTTTTATAGTTTGTTCAAATCAGGATCTAAAAATGGGCAATGCATCATACTTGGTTGTGAATTTCTTAAATTTCTTTTAATCTATAATACCCCCCTTTTATTTTTCTTGCCATTTAGTTTTTGAACAGGACAGGTCATTTATCTTGCTGATTTCCTACATTCTGGATTTGTCCATTAGCTTCCTCAAGGCATTGTTCAACTTATTCTGTTATCCCTCTGTATTTTCTGGAAACTAGTAGATCTATAAGCTTGATTAGATTTAGGATATTTCCTTTCTTTTTTGGGGGGTGGGGGTAAGAATATGTATGGGTGCTTTTTGTATACCTGATTACATCACATCTCGAGGTTCAAGTACTAATTGTCCCAATTTTAGTCATGGTAAGGTTGATCTGTGGGCCCCAGTGTTGTCAGACTGATAAGTCCCTTATAAAGTTCCTTAACAACTTTTCAACTAATGGTTTTAACATTTTTTTATGATCTTTTCATAGATTTATTATTTTATCATCAATGAATTTCATTTATAATATTAAATTTCATGAACCATAATTTCTAATTTTAAACTCTTTTAGTAAACTTTTCTAATAGAATTATCCTAAAATAGTATTGCATTGTATTTTCAATTTAAGTGTTTGATAACTATGAAGAGATGTATGTTCATTATAGAAAATGTGGAGAATAAAGTTGACTGCAAAAATCACCCACAAGCCTTCCACCAGGAGATAATCAATTGCATTTTTTATAGACCATAGTTTACATTAGTTGTATATTTTACCCATATGCCACCCTATCTTTAACATTTTGTATTAGTGTGGTATATTTGTTATAATTCGTGAAAAAACATTTCTATACTTGTACTCTTAACTAGAGTCCATCATTTACAATAGGGTTCAGTCCTATGTTTTACCTTTCAATTTTTAGTCTAGTAACATATATAACCTAAATTTTCCTCTTTTAACCTCACTCACATATATAATTCAGTGCTGTTAATGATACTCACAATAATGTGCCACCATCACCACCATCTATGTCTAAAACTTTACAATCAACCGAAATAGAAATTCTGTGCAAATTAAGCATTAACTCCCTATTACCCTCAGCTCAGCCCCTGGTAACCAATATTCTATATTCTAACTCTTTGAGTTTGCTTATTCAAATCATTTCATATCAGTGAGATCATTCAATATGTGTTCTTTTGTGTCTGTCTTATTTCATCCAGCATAATGTCTTCAAGGTTCATCCATGTTGCAACATGTATCAGGACTTCATTCCTTTTTATAGCTGAATAATATTCCATCATATGTATATACCACATTTTGTTTAGCCATTAATCAGCTGATGGACATTTGGTTTGCTTCCATCTTTTGGCAATTGTGAATAATGCTGCTATGAAAATCGGTGTGCAAATATTTGTTCAAGTCCCTGCTTTCAATTCTTGTGGATATATCCCTAGTAGAGGAATTGCAGGTCATATGGTAATTCTATACTTAGTTTTTGAGGAACTACCAAATTGTCTCCCACAGCAGCAGCTCCATTTTACATTCCCGTCAATAGTGAATGAGTGGTCCAATTTCTCCACATCCTCTCTAATATTTGTAATTTTCTGTTTTTTCAATTGTATCTCAATTGTAGTTTTGCTTTGCATTTCCCTAATAGCTAGTGATGTTGAAAACCTATTCATGTGCTTTTTAGCTATCTGTATATCCTCTTTGGAGAAATGTCTATTCAAGTCTTTTGCCCATTTTTTAAATTGAGTTGTTTGTCTTTTTATTGTTGAGTTGTAGGATTTCTTTATATATTCTGGTTATTAAACCCTTATTTGTTATGTGATTTCCAAATATTTTCTCACATAAAGTAGATTGTCTTCTCACTTTTGTGATAAAGTATTTTGATGCACAAAAGTATTTAATTTTGATGTGGTCCCATTTATCTATTTTTTCTTTTGTTGCTTGTGCTTTGGATGTAAAATCTCAGACACTCTTGCCTAATACAAGATCCTGAAGATGCTTCCCTACATTTTCTTTTAGAAGTTTTAAAGTCCTGGTTCTTATACATAGGTCTTTGATCCATTTTGAGTTAATGTGTGTATATGGTGTGAGATAGGGGTCCTCTTTCATTCTTCTGAATATGAATATCCAGTTCTCCCAGCACCATCTGTTGAAGAGGTTAATCTTTCCAAATTGAGTGGACTTGGAAGCCTTGTCCAATTCAATTGGCCTTAGATGTGAGGGTCTATTTCTGAAATCTCAATTCAATTCCATTGGTCAATATATCTATCCTTGTACCTGTACCAAATTGTTTTGACAACTGTAGCTTTGTGATAAGCTTTAAAGTCAGGAAGTATGAGTCCTCCAATGTCATTCTTCTTTTTCAAGATATTTTTGGCTATTTGGCTCCCTTACCCTTCCAAATAAATTTGGTAATTGGTTTTTCCTTTTCTGCAAAGTAGGCTGTTGTAGTTTTGATTGGGATTGCATTGAATCTGCAAACCATTTTGGGTAGAACTGACATCTTAACAATATTTAGTTTTCTAATCCATAAATACAGAATGCCCTTCTATTTATTTAGGTCTTCTTTGATTTTTTTCACAATATTTTTGTAGTTTTCTGTGAACAAGACCTTTACATTCTTGGTTAGATTTATTCCTAGATATGTGATTCTTTAGTTGCTATTGTAAATGGATTTTTTTTTCTTGATTTCCTCCCAGAGTGCTCATTTCTAGTGTATAGAAACACTACTGATTTTTGCTTGTTGATCTTGTGCCCCAATACTTTGTTGAATCAGTTTATTAGCTCTGGTAGCTTTGTTACAGTTTTTCAGAACTTTCTATATGTAGGATCATGTCATCTGCAAATAGTGAAAATTTTACTTCTTCCTTTCCAATTTGGATGACTTTTATTTCTTTTTCTTGCCTAATTGCTGTAGCTAGAACTTCCAGTACAATATTGAATAACAGTGGCGATAGTGGGCATCCTTGTCTTCTTACAGATCTTAAAGGCAAAACTTTTAGTCTTTCACCATTGAGTATGATGTTAGCTGTGGATTTTTCATATATGCCCTTTATCATGTTGAGGAAGTTTCCTTCTAATATTATTTTTCTAAGTGTTTTTATCAAGAAAGGAAACTGGATTCTGTCAAATGCCTTTTCTGCATCAATTGAGATGAA
>JAQZBX010108441.1:0-10553 GCA_029593785.1 Cabassous unicinctus
AAAAAAATTTAAAGAAAACTCATTTGTATTTATAATTTCCCCCTTTTGGTCAAGATTTTTTTTCCAGATGCATTGCTAATTAGCACTTGGTAATAATTTTTTGTTGCCAGGGAGGCTCATCCCTGAGATTCATGACCCATGCAAGAGGGAAGACAGTGCATTTATATGCTGAGTTTGTCTTAGAGAAAGACCATATTTAAGCAACAAAGAGGCTTTCAGGAGGTAACTCTTAGGCTCTAACAGAGCATTTTCTATTTATAGAATTATGTCATTTGCAAACAAGGCAACTTTTTCTTCTTCCCATCCAATTTGGATGCCTTTTATTTCTTATTCTTGCCTAATTACTCTGGCTAGAACTGACACTCTAATGTTTAACATTTGTATTAGAGAGCAACTTTTTTGTCCCTAATAGGAAGTTAGTTGTGAAGTATTCATAGAGGACCTATCATTTTGATTTAATTCCATACTATTCTTTGTTTTATGATTGTTTTTATAAGAAGGGTATTGGATTTTACAATGACTTTTCCTCATCAATTTAGATGGTCATAATTTTATTTTATTTTTTTAAATTCATTTTATTAATGTGGTTTATTACATTAATTGCTTTTCTTATGTTGAAACACATGGCATAAATAATGATAAAGAACTTCCCAAATTTAGTACAATACTTGAGTATGCACATCCATGACGCTCAAAGAACACCAAACAGGAAAAACATGGAGAAAACTATAACCCATTATATATTTATCACACTATCAAATGGGAAGAACAGGGAAGCAGATGTGGTTAAACCATTTGGGTGCCTACCTACCACATGGGAGGTCCTGGGTTTGGGACCCACTGCCTCCTAAAAGAAGATGAGCATATGCCACTTCCACCACAGCAAAACTAGTCACTCCCTCCCAGCACAAGCTAGATGCCAACTCCCACAGAAATGAGCTGAATGCTGTCCCTGCTGAAAGAGCATATGTCACAAGCCAGCAGATGCTGCAACCCATGGGGAGCAGAAGGGGCTTATGCCATTGGGTACTCACCTCTCATTTGGGAGCTTACAGATTCTGTCCTTGGTGGCTCCTAAAGAAGTAAGGCAAACAGTTATGAGACAGATGAGAGTACTGTCTGGGAGAGAAGGGGATAAATAAAGAAAAATAATGTAAATAAATAAATCTTTAAAAAATATACACTAGGGGAGAGTTCTGAAAGATGCAAGACAAAATCAATGTGTTACATTCAAAGGAGTACCAATTAAATTGAGTGATGACTTCTTAACAGAAAACATGGAGGAAAAAGGCAGTTGATTGAAATACTTAACATGCTGAAAGAAAACAACTTCCAGCTAAGAATTTTATGCCAGGCAAGACTTTCCTTCAAAAGTGAGGGAAAGATTAAGACCTTCTCAGATAAACACAAGCTCAGGGAATTAATCACCACTAGCCCTGCCCTACAAACAATGCTAAAGGGAGATCCTCAGACTGAAAAGAAATGGCACTAGACAGAGTGGCAAATCAGCATAAAGAAATAAAGACCTGAAATAAAGGTAACCATTTGTGTAAATAAAGTCACCAATATTATTGTAGATATTGTTTGGTACATGTCTCCATTTATTACTTCTTAAGGTGATAAAATACAAACAAATAAAAAGTAATGTTAATTCTATCTTTTGGGCATACACAAATATAAGTGTACAAGTTTGTACTTATAACAAATACAAAAAAGGAGGTTGGGCAAAGGGGTATCAGAAAAGTGTATGTGCATGCTACTGAAGTTTTTAGCATCAAACCAAATATGACCTACTAACTTAGGATATTAAGTTGTAACCCCATGGTAACAAGGAAAGAAGATGAAAATTATATCCAGATAGAAATGAGAAGACACTCAATATGGTATAAAACAAGACATCAAATATATATATAACAGTAGTCACTAACAGAAGCAGGGAAAGAGTAGGTATAAGACTTACAATGGTTAAATAGCAAAAAGGCAGAAGAAAGCCCTGCATTGTTAGCAATGACTGTAATTGTAGATAAATTAAACTCTCCATTAAAAATTCAGAGATTTGGAGAATGTATTAAAAAGCTTCACAGAAGTATGCAGTTTCTGCAAAAGAACACACCTTAAATTGATAGATAAAATTAGAAAGATGAAAGTGAAAGGATAGAAAAACTATAACATGCAAGTAGTAAACAAAAGATACCTGGGTGGCTATGCTAATATCAGTTGAAATAGCCACAAACAATTCTCACTGATATGAACTAAATATATTGAGCACAATCATGGAGGTAGAGTCTGGAAGACAGTTTACTGGAAGATAGAAGTGTAATAAAGTTGGTGAGCCAATGTTTAACCTGGGGAGAACCTATAATAAGGTTGACAGTAGCAGTTTGGCAATAGATAGTGGTGATGATGATGCATCAATATGAGTGTAATCAATGACACTGAAGTGTGAGTCTGAATAGCATTGAGAGGGGAAGGTTTGGGCCATTCATGATATTGGAAGGAAAGCTAGAGGATAAAACTGGTGATAGTATAACCCATTGAAATCATGGGTTGACTTTATTTGTGGTTGAGAATTCATTTATATGAATATTCTTTCTGGATTTATAAAAAAGGTACATCATTTGAACAGGGTGTCAACAGTGGGGAGATATATGGGGAAAATGCACCTAAATCATAACTCTATGGGATATAAATATATTCATGTTGTCATAGGAAAGTCTTCTCAATAGATAGAGACCCACATAGTAGCCAAAAAAATATTGAACTCACTTCCTGAGGAGCCCTGCTACTTTCTCAAATAAAATGACAAAAATCTTGGGAACATATAGGCAGTGCCAATATGAAAAGCCCTCAAACTTAAGACTTGTACTTATGATACTTATACTGTAAAAGTGAAACTTAGTTTAATTATAATTAATACCTAAGAGTTACCTCCTGAAAACTTCCTTGTAGGTCAATTGTGACCTCTAATCCAAATTCAGCAAAAAAAATCTCATTACCTTCCTGCCAATGTGGGACAAGGCTCCCGGGGATGTACTTCCCTGGCCATGAGGGATTATTATCAAATGCCAACTGGTGATGCATTGGAGAAAAAGGAAACTTTGACCAAAAGTAGGAAACATTAAAACTGAAGGAATTTTTATGGCTAAGAGATTTGAAAGTGAATTGGGTGGTGAATATGGAGGCTATGTTTATGCAGGCATTCAGCAGACGTCACTAAGACCCACAATAAATAAAACCACAAACCTAAAGGAGTGGATGTGGCTCAGGTGGTAGAGCATCTGTTTCTCACATGGGAGGTCCCAGGTTTCATCCCTGGTGCCTCCTAAAAATAAAACAAACAAACAAACAAAAAAAACAAGCAAACAAATGAAAAAAAAACAACTCAGGTGAACTGATATGGCTCAGTGGTTGAGCAACAGCTTCCCACATATGAGGATGGGGTTCAATCTCTGGCCCCAGTACTGAAAAAAAAAGTATTCCTGAGGGGTCTAGAGATATCCAGACACTATAAGCAAGGCACACAGACTCATGAAACCTACATGCCCTTGTGGGCCCTATTTTGGAATATATGGTAATCTATTTCCCCAAAATAAGACTTAAAGTCATTTTTAATTTCCCTACTCATGATTCTTTTACCCCATTTATTTGAACTGATAATTATCACTATACCTTTGAAATATATATCTCAGATAATTAAATCTTCAGTCTGTTAATATGCTGATTGTGCCCTGTATCACAGCAGGGCTGCAGCCAACAGCTATTCACAGTTCTTTGGACTTGCTCAGTACAATTAATAAAATGATGATGTTGGACAAACCCCATCTCCCAAAACAAGGACTACCTACAACCACTAGCAAAACAGTTTCCATCATCTGCCTCGTAAGATCTACGCACCTTCTCAATCTGAAGCAGTAAGTGTGAACATCATCACAAATTACACAAGATTAAGTAATGAACAAACATGTTGGAGGAGTGTAACCACAGACCAAAGAAGATGTACTGTTATTGTAGTTATTATCATGTGGTAATGGAAGAACTTGTAACATTGATATAAATATAGTGGTTCACAGAGTTTGTGAGGAATAGGTGGAACACAGGGCATTCTTAGGATGTTAGAATTGTTCTGTAAGTACTGCAATGACAGCTACATGGCACTATACTTTTGTCAAAGTCTATAAACTATAAAGTGCAAAGGTAAACCATAATGTTAACTATAGTCCTTGGTTAGCATCAATGCTTCTATATTGGCTCATCAATTGTAACAAATGTATCTCAGTAATTTAAGATGTTAATTGTTGGGGAAATGTGTGTCTGGGGGCATTTTTTGGGAATCCCCTATAATTTTTAAAAATATATACTTAGATTACATAAATGATACATTAAAAATGTAAGGAATTCCCATATGCCCCACTCCCCACCTCTTTCATAGTTTCCCACATTAACAATATCCTGCATTAGTGTGATGCATTTGTTACAATTGATGAGCACATATTGGAGCATTGCCACTAAGTGTGAATTATAGTTTACATTATAATTTAAACTCTTTCCCACACAATTTTATAAGTTATGATAAGATATATAATGGCTTATATCTGTCATTGCAATGTCATTCAGGACAATTCCAATGTCCTAAAAATGTTCTCATATTACACCTATTTTCCCTCTCTCCCTCCCCTCAGAACATCTCACAAAAAGCTTGTTGGTTTAGCATGTAATAGGCAGGAGTCCAAACCATCAGACAATAAGAATTTCCAAAAGTATTTCTTGTATAACTGCATTTCTAATTCTGACTTACAAGTTTCAAGTTTAGTTAAGTCCTTAAATGGGTAACTATCATCTGGGGGTTTGATTTCTGGCTTGGAATTTCCAGAATCAGTTTCTGGTTTTGTTATGCCCAATGATTCAGTTCTCAGCTTATCTCTTTCATCTAGCATTTTACCAGAAGCTACAAGGAGAATCCAAACTAAATTCTCTGAGGTTATTTTGGAAAATTCTTCAGCTAAATTCCAAGGCTTACCATTTTCAAATTCTGTTTTCCATAAAACATCAGGAGTTAATCTTGCTAAGTTCTCTGCAACTCTAAAACAAAGGTTGCCTTTCCTCCAGTTTCCAATAATTGTTTCATCATTTACTCCTAAGACCTCATAGAAAGTGACTTTAATGTCCATATTCCAATCAACAATGTTTTTAAAGCAATCTAGGCTTTTTCTATTAAATGTCTCACGATTCCTCCAAAAATAGCCCTTACCCATTCATAAAACCATTCCAGCATTTTGATAATTACAAAAGTGTAACCCCACTCTGTTGTACCAAATTCTATATTAGTCAGCCAAAGAGGTGGTGATGCAAAGTTCCAAAACTCTGTTGGCTTTTATAAAGGGTACTTATTTAGGGTAGAAGCTTATACTTAGCAGGCCCTAAAGAGTCCAACTCAAGGTACCATAAGAGGTACTTTCTCACCCAAAGTGTGTTGCCATGTGATGATGCAAGATGGCAAGCAATGTCTGTGATGGTTTCAGCGTTCTTCCTTCCTCTTAAGGCTCCATGGCCCCAGTTCCTTCTGATCTCAGCTGCAGGCTGGCATAAAGCTTGTCTTTCTCCCCAGGGCTCATTTCTTTCTGGGCTCAGCTACTCTGTTCTCTACACAAGATCAGCTGTAGACTATAAGGCTTAACTCTCTTCCCTGGTCCATGTCTTTGGAGCATGTCCTCTTCCTTTATATCTGCTTCTGTGTGTCTACTTCCATATGGGAGTCTTTTTTTAGCCCAAGGGGGCTGGGATTCAATGCTGAGTCACATTCTAATGACATGGTTAGATCAAAGCCATAATTATAACACAATTTAATCAGACATCTCCGTTGAGTCTAATAAAATGAAAGATGACATTGATCATCTCTCCCTCCCACAGGACAACATACATGCCAATTATATTGATGATAACATGCCTACTGTGTTTCAAATTGAGAGTGGGCTTAGATCTCATGGGGCAGACCGATAGAGCCATACTGCTTGCAGTTGTAGATGCTCTCTCTTCCTTGAGATGCGTGTTGTCCATCATCATCTCCATGTTAGTTTTCCTAGGTGAGTCCAGTAAACTGGAGAATAGGTGTTACAACTCTGCTGAGATTCAGGGATCAACTGGCATATGAATGGCCAAAGATTTAAGGCTTTGGGATATATATTTAGCAAGTGTAAGCTAATTATAGGTTCAGATAAAAGGGGAAGAAGAGTCATGTGTAGGAAAAATGTAAACAAGTCTAACTCTCTTACACTGGGGAGCATAAATGTCAAAGTAAGGCACACTGACAGGGTGCTGGATTCTTCAGCTTGTCTTCCCTGCTTATGGTGTCTGGATGTCTCTAGAGCCCTCAGGAGCCCCACTGTTTGAGATACTGCTTACTGTGGCAGTCAATGAGATCCTGCTTAGACATGTATAAGTGTAAACTCTAGAATGACCTCTCTAATCATTTTGAAATCTCTTAGCCATAAAAATTCAGTCGTACTTAATATTGCCCCCTTTTGATCAAGCTCTTTTTCCAGATGCATTGCCAGTTGGCACATGGTAATAATCCTTCAGTGCCAAGGAAGCTCATCCCCAGTAGTCATATCCTATGCTGGGGAGAAGATAATGTGTTTATATGCCAGGTTTAGCTTAGAAAGAGGCCACATTTGAGCAACAAGGAAGTTTTAAGAAATTAACTCATAGGGAATATATAATACTAGGCTAAGTTTCAATTTCACAAGAAAAGGCTCATATGTACAATCATCAATATCAAGGATCTGACATAAAGATCTGTCTGCCTTCACTAGACACTGCCCTTTTACATGGAAGATTCTTGCGATCCTAATATAGAATATATCAGAGCTCCCCAGGAAGGGAATTCTATATTCTTTCAGTCATTGTGTGGGTTTCCACCCATTGAGACAACACTCCATGAACAACTTGAATATATTCATATGCCTTAGAGGCATGCCCCAGGTGCATCCTTCCGCATGCATACCCGCATCACAGATACACCATAAGAGTGATCCTCCCCTACCACTGCTGTGACCCTTCCATGATCCAAAACATCTCCAAATGAAGCCAACAAAGTAGAATTAATAAGATAATGAAATAATAATCTTTTTAAAAATTACAAGTAAAACCCAAAAAATAAAAGTGAATTACAAAAAATCTTGGACATTGTGTCTTTCTTCCCTGTAAGATCTGTTGCCTTGTATTTACAGTGACATTTTCTTTTTTTTAAAATTTTTTAATTGTGGGTAAAAATCAAATTTTTCACAATACAAACCAATATTTGTAAAATGATATATAAATATATATGCATATATGTCCATTTGCTTACATAAATGTTATATATATAAAGATGCTTAGATTAAATAAATGCTACACAAAAAAATTACAGGCATTTCCAAGTTCCCCTCCTCCCAAACCTCCCATAACATCCCACATAAACAACTTTCATTAGTGTGGCACATCACCTGCAATGTATATACACATCCTGGGGTTTTGCCACTAAGCATGGACCATAGTTCACATTGTAGACCACACTCTCTCCCACACAGTACTGCATGGTATATGCTGATGTAAAATGGCCTATATCTGTCATTGTAATGTCACTCAGTATAATTCCCAAGTCATGAAGAAGCCCCTGAATTGCAACTGCTTTTCCCCTCCCTGCCCTGAAAGCATCTAGTGGCCACTGGCTCCACCTCACTGTTATAATTTCTTCCATTGCTGGAATCACAATATTTTTACAACAGAATACCGTTAAGTCCACTCTACTCCATAGTTCTTCCCCCAGTCCTGAGGAGCCTGGGAGGGTGATGTCCACTCCACCTCCAAGTGAGAGTGGGCTTATATCCCATGGATACGGTGGACGGGATTATCCTGTCTGCAGCTCCAGGCTTTTTCCATTCCCTGGGATGGCCATTGTCCATCATCGTCTCCTCACCAGGTGATGGGTGAGGCCATTGAGCTGCAGAGGAGGAGTTGCAGTTCCACCAAGATTCCAGGCAAAACTGGCACATGAGCAGGCCAGAGGCTCCAGTCTCTGGAAGTACACCTATGAATTCCAGCATCACATATAGGTTTGAATAGAAGGGACTGATGGACCATGTGTAGGGAGGACTTATTTGAGTCCAACTCTGTCACTCTCAGGAGCACAGATTCCAAAGTAGAGCCCAGAGATAAGGCATCAATCTCTGGAGCTACCCCCCTTATATAGGACCTGGTTGTCTCCAGAGCCCTCAAGAGCCCCTTTGTGTGGGGTGATGACCACTTTGGTGATCAATGAGATCCTACTGAGGTGTGTGTAAGCGTTACCTCTAGGATGACCTCCCGACTCTCTTTGAAGTCTCTTAGCCACATGAACTCATTAATCTTTACCTTTTCCCCCTTTTATTCAAGGTCTTTTCCCAGTCGTATTGCCAGTTGGCTTAGTATTAACCCCTCATTGCCAGGGAGGATCATCCCAAGGAGTCAGGTCCCACGTTGGGGGTAAGGTAATGCATTCATATGCTGAATTTGGCTTAAAGAGAGGCCACATTTGAGCAAAAAGGAGGCTCTCAGGTGGCAACCCTTAGGCACCATTAAAGGAGGCTAAGTTTCAATCACAAGAGCAAAGACTCATAAGGCAAGTCATCAATAACAAGAAGACATCAATGGACCATCCTCTTGCCAGACACTGCCCCTGCACTCGGGGAACTGTTACGGCTCCCTTGAAGAATGTGGCAGAGCTCTCCAGGCTGGGAATTCAGTATTCCCTCATTTATTGAGTGATTGTCTACCCACTGTGACCATGCCACACCCCTTGATCATTTGAACAATTTTATATATCTTTCATATATACTCAGATGATCTTCCTCCCATGAGTCCTCCATCTCAGACACCCCACACCAATGATCCTCTACAGCCCCCATTGTAACCCTTCTGTCATCTAAACCTTCCTTGAAGATGTAGCCCATATAATAACGAAATGCAATTAATGGGAAAATGAAATAAGGATAATAAGCTTAAATGAGAGAGATAAATACATGGAAACTCAGAAAAAAAACTAAAAATAAAATATAATTAATGGATTGGGATGTTCAGAAAATGGGAAAAAAACAAAAAAAAAATTTAAAATTTTTTCCCTTTTATAACTGCATTATCGGGTGTCCAGTCTGTACCGTGACACCTTCCCTCTCTCATTCCCTAGTGTTTCCCAAATTTTCATTTAATTTTCAAAGAAGTTTTAGGTTACAGGAAAGTCACACACAGAATACTAGAGACTCTCATATACCCAAACTCCTTCCCCTTTCCTCAACCCATATTAAAACCTTTTTGTGGATAGAAGCATTGTTATAACTGTTATACAGAGAGTGAAACATAGAAACCTAACACTGTCAATGGTTTACAGTATAGTTTGCAATTTAGACAATGCAGGTTAATAATTTTTTATCATATTTACTATGTACTGTATCCATTACTGTAAGCTAATTAAAAACATTTCTCATGACCACTAAATACCCCCCATTTATCTTTTCTATTCCTTCCTCCCCATCCCCCCAGCGCACATGACACACTCTTGTCATGACTCATTGGATGACAAAATTCATAGTTACATGCCCTGAGTATTCTAACCTGCCCTTCCTAATCTACCCACCTGTCAACCATGCAACAACAAACCCAGTAATGTCACTACCCTCCTGTCCTATCTTTCAATATGCAATTATACTCTGTCACTTTACCAAGAATATGCCCATATGGGTGATGGCTCACAACCTACTTTTCTCTTTCTCTCCTTGTTAATGTATCTTTCAGACAAGGGTTCTCAGAGACTGCTCACATTCTGCAATTCAAAACAGTGAGGTCATATACTGTTCATCCTTCAATGCCTGGCTTACTTCACTCAACATAAGGTCTTCATGATTCATCCATATCATTCTGTGTGTTAACACTTTATTCCTTCTTATAGCTGAGTAATACTCCATATGTATGTACCACATTTTGTTTATCCATTCATCTGTTGATGGGCACTGGGGCTGATTCCAAATTTTGGCAATTGTGAACAATGCCGCCATGAACATTGGTGTGCATATGTCTGTTCACGTCTTTGCTTTCAATTCTTCTGGGTATATAGCCAGCAGTGGAATCGCTTCATCATATGGAAGATCTATTGTTAGTTTTCTGAGGAACCGCCAAACTGTAATTCAAAGTGGCTGGACCATTCCAAAAACCCACCAGCAGTGTATGAGTGTTTCTATTCCTCCACATCCTCTTCAACACTTATATTCTGCTGTTTTTTTAATAGCTACCATTCTAATGGGTGTAAGATGGTATCTCATTGTGGTTTTCATTTGCATTTCCCTAAGAGCTAGCAATGTCGAGCATTTTTTCATGTGTTTTTTAGCCATTTGTATTTCTTCCTTGGAGAAGTGTCTTTTTAG
Source organism: Cabassous unicinctus (assembly GCA_029593785.1). Classification (NCBI taxonomy): domain Eukaryota; kingdom Metazoa; phylum Chordata; class Mammalia; order Cingulata; family Chlamyphoridae; genus Cabassous; species Cabassous unicinctus. The sequence goes on from JAQZBX010108441.1 coordinate 10,431, forward strand.
GTCACTTGCCCATTTTTTAAATGGGTTGTTTTTTCTTTTTCTTTTCGACATGTAGGATTTCTTTAAATCTGCAGGATATTAGGCTCCTATCGGTTATATGGTTGCCAAATATATTCTCCCATT
>JAQZBX010108442.1:0-10549 GCA_029593785.1 Cabassous unicinctus
AGATATTTTTCGCTATTCAGGATTTAGCTTTCCTCCATCAAAAATACTAACTACTATCAATATGGTTAATATGCCCCTTCCAAACTATGCATCATCATCACAGAGAAATCCTTATTGTTCAACAATACCACTTACCATGCTGCAATATAATCACCTGCTTTTCCCCAAATCCCAATTCCTGGGCTGTGCTCAAAAAGTTCAGAATTTTTGAAAGCCAAATTAGCATTTGTTTTTCCGTATAGTACATCATCTGCTTCAAGAATCTGTACTTGGCCCTTAAATTGAAGTATTCAAGAGCAATATCATCCATTTAGATGATGTGAAAGAATAAACTGTTATAATTATTCTCCAAGTCTTTCTTTTTTCACCTGCTCATTTCTTTGTATTTTTCCTCTATGTTCTGAGATTTATTCTTTACCCAGACAAGTTTCCAGCAGCAGCCAATCTTGCCTTTAATTTCAAATCATAAGATTCACAAATCATTCTTAGCTGCATAATATGTTTTCTGTTTCAATTTTAGTTTCTTTATAGACCTATAAGGTTCTCTTCAATTGTCCAGAGCAGCAACCATTAGTTTTGGGTGTCCCCCTTCAAACTGATAAATTTCCTTAAATAGATAATACCTATTTAACCTACTCAGGTGTATGGGTTCATTAACAAATGCACAGGCCCAATTTCTGTGCTGCTTTTGCAGTTGTGATCCTGCAGCCAGCAGAAAAACAACAGTCTTTGTGTAACTGCGAAACATTAATGAAGAGCAAATTGGGAAGCCATTCCCTGAGATGTGAAATGCAGGAGTTGATAACCCAAGACCTTTCCAGATAAGAGAAAAGGTACAAATGAGAAAGGGTCTCCCCAGCTGCAGGGTTAGATGCAATTCAATCTGGTAATGTTTTAAGCTCCACATTTTCCTTCCAGGTGCCCGGAAATCATGTGAACTTCCAAATGACAGTATCCAGCAGTGGGGGACTGCACCCTCCCTCCACTTGCACTTCAGGATGTAGGAACATCCTTGCTCTGGCAGTCATTGCATCCGTTTCTCTACAGACAGCTCAGAAAACAAGGTTCCACCTCTGCTTTCTTCTTCAGAGGAATTGTAACTTTCAGTGTCCATGCTACACCTACTGATTAATTTTGCTTGTTGAGTCTTTCCAAAAAACAGAGTTGAAAAGTACAGGGAACCGAGTTTCATTAAGAATTCCATCTTCCTTGAACACCCTTAGGCAGTTTTCTTTCTCTCTTTCTTTCTCTCTCTTTCTCTCTCTCTCTTTCCCTTCCTCTCTTTCTCCCTCCCTCCCTTCCTTCCTTCCTTCCTTCCTTCCTTCCTTCCTTCCTTCCTTCCTTCCTTCCTTCCCCAAAGCAGAGGCTCATTTATTAATATGCCAATAATCTAGAGACACAGTGGGGTTTTCTAGGCGACAAATCACCAATGTACAAAACCTTACAGCGTCTTTCCCATTATCTGTGCAAAATGATTGTCTGCAAGGTTTGGAGAAGTCTGGGGTTGGAGGGAGGAGCAGCAGAATAAATGAAACGTATTTGCACAACTGGAGTAACCAGAGATATTTTAATAAATATGTAATTTCATAGGAGAAAAATTATTTTCTTGATTTCTCATTTAAAAAATATAGTTAATTGTTCCTAGTTCTTTGTAATTAGGAATTTAGTTCAGTATAATAACAAGTAATGTAATTAAGTCTCTCCTTCTGTAATACTGGTAAAATTCATTTTAATGTCTTTTAATAATTATGAGACAATTCTCTGCTACACTTAATATGCACTTGAGCTAACAATAAAATGAGTTCGATGCACCATGGGGCATAAGGAAATGCAATTCTCTGGATTTTTTTTCTTTTGCTGGATCATTTTTGAAATGCAAATTCTTTGTAAATAAAAGCAGAGAAGAAAAATAAGCTGGTTCCATGATACCATACAACAAAACTCTCAGCTTCTATAAGAGACAAGGGAAAAATGTATTTCTGCACTTACTTTGTTTTGATACAAGGTGGTAGTGCAGTAACTTACAGAATAAATATTAAAATAATTTTGGTGTAAAGAATGACATTTAACTTAGAAAATAACTTTAGCAGGCACCCAGAATTTACTTGCTATGAAAAACAGTAAAGATGAGGCAACTGTCGTATTGTTTAAGAGCACATCCTGTGAAGCAGCCTGCCTGGGTCTGCAAACTGGTTCCGCAAGGCACTAGCTGTTAACACTCTATGCTTCTGCCACAGTTTCTTGATCTCTAAAATGTGATTATGAGGATTAAATAGCTTATTTGAAAAGCACTTGGAACGGGATTTGGCAAATAGTTAACACTATATAATAATTTCCTCCTCCACTAGAACATCCTCCATGAGGTCAAGGGGTCTTTGTCTGATTTGACTGATGCATCCCAAATGCCTAGAACCCTGCACACGGTAGTTACTCAATAAATAATATAAACTAAATGGATGTGCTAAGCAAGTCCTTCTACTCTTAATACCTATGAAAAGATGATAATTACAGCATTTTTCTCACATGACATATTTCAATTATGGAACCCAATAGTTCATAACTATCCAGGGACTCAGCCCTATCATAATAGAATCATATGCTAATGCATTAACATCTACTGCCTAAGTAATGTGTTATGAAAACTTTTAAATAAAATCCCTTGTAACAAAATGTTAGTCCATTACTGTGTGACTAAATTACTAGGTTCATGTTTCAGTATATATTTCCATTTTCAAATTTTCTATTATAGATTGCAAAGATTTTTATTAAAATATTATTGAGAAGGCCAAGCCAAGAAATAATTTTCTACATCTATTTGCTATTGCATCTTTTATTAAGTTACAATTATATTATCACTTACTACATAGAAATAATAGTTTTCTTCTTTTTTAATATTATCTCAACTGTTCATTAATATATTTTAGGTGTGATGATATTTTAAATGTATTTATTTTCAATACTTTTAATTTATGAGTGTGTTTGAATATTTATTTCATTGTAAATACATTGAAAAATACAAAATGCAAAAAGATAAAAATAAAAATAAATTATATACTATAGCCTCACCTCCATCAATTCAAAATATTCATAATCATATATTTATAGAACAAAGTTCATCCTGTACCTTCAACTTTAAAGATAACAAAAGAAACAGACATTTAAAATTATTATAGGAGAAGCAGCAAGATGGCGTTGGTTTAACAGGGCACTCACCATCTTTCTTTCAAAAAACTGCTGAGTGGAGGCAAGATCCTGCCCAAGTGAGCTGTTTGGGAACCCACAGAGCAGGCGGCTTCAGGCATCAATCTGGAGAAAGCTGGACATAGAGATAAATTGCTCAAGGTAAAACTGTGAGTTTCTGGTCCCTGTGGCTGGAAACTGCAAACAGCTAAGCCCCACCCTCAAGGCAAAAAGTCGCTGTGAGCCCCAACTCCTGTCTACAGCCACCCAGCAGCAGGGATAGTTCTCTGAGAGTGGGAGGGTTCTGATGAAGGGTGGAGAGGAGTTTCCTTTACGTGGGTTTGGTTGTCTGGACCCCCTTTGAGCTTTGGGGAGCATACCAACCGGCTCAAGTTGGCACCAAGAAGAGGGGAGAGTTGAATCTGCTGAAGCAGCCTGATTTCCCTGACGGCCCTGGGCTAGTGAAACTTGCCCTAGGAGAGGGCAGAGTCAGGTAATTGATTAGTCAGTGCTGAAAACTATCAAAATTTCAACTCCTCTAAGGGAGGTGGACAGTTGGAAGCAGGTTATAAGTGTCCAAGAGCCCATTTAGCATCTCCTGGGAGGAGCAGGTGGTTTGGAAGAGGGTTGAGAGTCATTTCTCTGTGTTGAGTTCACTCACCAGGGTTCCATTTGAATTTCAAAAAGGAACTCAACCTAACCAGGAGAGGTTAGGGGGGATCTGCTGCCCTTGGAGAGAAAGCAATAAGAATAGAAAAGGGGCAAGTGCAGACTCCTGAGCAGCAGGAATCAACATAACTTCAAAGAGTCAAACCTGCATGAGTGAAAGTGACTGGATACCTTTCTGAAGTGCTATCCGAACCAACAAGGTTTAGCTCAGTGGAGGAGTTTCTGCCTTGAATTATACGAAGTCCCGATTTCAATCTCTGGCTCCTCTTAGTGTAGTGATCCACTGGGATATCAAACATCCAACTGATACTTTAAGACAGGGAAAAAATAGACATTATTTTTGTATTAGCTTCTCTTGGGTCTCTTATTCTTCCTAAAAAAAAAGGTTACTTCTTTAAAAAAGTTTAACTTAGTTCACTCGCTAAAACCTGCTTCAAAACCTGCAGAGGTCGCACTGTAAGGTAATTGATTGATGAACACTGGCAGCCTGAGAAGCTCCTCAGGGGCCTAAGAGGGAAGGCTGTTTTTCCTTAGTTTTGGTTTGACTGCTTGCTTGTGTGTTTGTTTGTTTTCTTGTTTTGCTTTACTCTTTCTTCCCCCCTACACATTTTTTAAAAAATTAAGTGCTGCTGGCTTCTTTCTTGTTTCCTGTGTTTCCTTTTCCTTGATTTCCGCGTTTCTGCATATACCGATTTTGTCTGACAATGCTATCTCTTTTCCTTCCTTCACCTTTCTATCTTCTGCTTTCTTTTGTTCTTACATTCCACCTCTCTTTGTTTAATCCTCAATTTTTCTGGTTTTTATTTCGGTCTCATCTACTTGGTTCCCTCCCCCGCCCCTGTTTTTTTTAATTTAGGTGCTACTGGCTTCTTTCTTGTTTACTTTGATTCCTTTTCTTTGATTTCCTCTTTCTGTGTATACCGATTTTATCTACCAATGCTATATCTTTTCTTTCCTTCATCTTTCTATCTTCTGCTTTCTGTGGTGGTTCTTACATTCCACCTCTCTTTGTTTAGCCCTCAATTTTCCTGGTTTATATTCTATCTCTTCTGTTCAGTTTTCTTTCTTTTATAAACTTTTATTCTTTTCTTTTCTCCTTCCCTCTCTCCTTAGCATTCTGGACTTTTAATTCATTCTATATATTTTTCTCTATTCTGTTTCCCATATCATTGGTGGTACTCCACTTTTTTATTCCCATTACTCTACACTGCTTACATGAGTTAAAAATTCATTTTCCAGTGGCTTATATGGTTCCTCTTCTAACTTTTACTATTATTATTATTATTACCCTTTTTCTTTTCATACTGTTTTCACTTTCTCTGGCCCTAATCTTGCTCCTTCAAGTGAACATAGACAACAGCAAGAAAATAGAATAAGAGGATCAAAGTCTCAAAGAGAAAACTTAACACACATCCAAAATCAGCAAAACTAAATAAAACCCTAGTGTAGACATAGAAGCCAATCAACTAAATAAATTCATTAAGATAAAAAGATGACCGGAGAGCAACAAAAACTTACAAACCATACCAAGAAACAGGAAGGCATGGCCCAGCACAATGAACAAACTAAATGCCAGGAAGAGATGCAGAACATTGAACAACTAATCAAAGCTGTCCAAACAAATATCATGGACCAACTTAATGAAGTGAAGGAAGAAATTAAGGATATTAAGAAGACACTGAGAGAACATACTGAAGAAATTGTGAACATATATAAAAATATAACAGATATGATGGTGATGAATGGCACAATCCAAGAAATCAATACTACACTGGAAGCACATAACAGCAGATTTGAACAGGCAGAAGGAAAGAATTAGTGATATGGAAGACAGTACATCTGAAATCAAACAGATAGTAGAACAGATAGATAAAAAGATAGAAAAAATCTAGCAGGGACTTAGGGATTTGAATGACAACACAAAACGCAAAAACATAAGCATTATAGGCATCACAGAGGGAGAAGAGAAGGGAAAGGGGTCAGAAGGAGTGTTGGAGGAAATAATGGCCGAAAACTTCCCAACACTATTAAGGGAGATGGATGTACATGTCCAGGAAGGACAGCACACCCCAAACAGTATAAATCCCAATAGGCCTACTCCAAGACATATACTTGTCAAACTGTCCAATGCTCAAGACAAAGAGAAAATACTGAAGGCAGCAAGAGAAAAGAGAATCACATATAATGGAAGCTCAATAAGATTAAGTGCTGATTTTTCATCTGAAAACGTGAGGCAAGAAGACAGTGGTATAACATAGTTAGGTACTAAAAGAAAAGATATTCCAGCCAAGAATTCTCTATCCAGCAAAGCTGGCATTCAAAAGTGATGGAGAGTTCAAAATATTCACAGATAAACAGAAATTAAGAGAGTATGCCAATAAGTAACCTGCTTGTCAAGAAATACTAAAGGGAGATCTGCAGGTTGAAAGGAAAAAACAGGAGAGAGAGAGTTGAAGGAGACTGGAAAAACAACTAAAAAGACAAAAAGAGAAATAAAAACAACATAAGACATACATAAACACAAATAAAATATGGCTAATGTAAGTAATTCCTTGAGAATAGTAACACTGAATGTTGATGGATTAAACTCACCAGTAAAGAGACACAGATTTGCAGAATGAATAAAGAAATATGACCCATCTATATGCTGTCTACAAGAAACCCACCTTAGACCCAGGGATTCAAGATGGCTGAAAGTGAATGGCTGGAAAACAATATTAAAAGCAAACAATAACCAAAAAAGGGTGGGAGTAGCTACACTAATATCATACAAAATATGCTTTGTTTCTTTTGTACGAAACAAAGACGGACACTATATATTAGTGAAACGGGTAATCTTTCAAGAAGAAAGAACAATCATAAACATCTATACACCTAACCAGGGTGCCTCAAAATACATAAGGCAAAAACTGGAAAACCTAAATGGAGAAATAGATGCCTCTACAATTATAGTGGGAGATTTTAATATACCATCATCACCATTAGACAGAACATCTTGACAGAGAATCAATAAAGAAAGAAAGACTTTGAATAATACATTAGAGGATCTAGACCTAATAGATATATACAGAACACTACACTCAAATACAGAGGGATATACATTCTTCTCAAGTGCACATGGATCATTCTCCAAGATAGACCACATGCTAGGCCACAGAAAAATTCTCAATGAGCTCAGAAAGATTGAAATTACACAAAGTAATTTTCTGACCACAGTGGAAGAAGCTGGAAACCAGTAAGGGCCAGAGAACCAGATTAGGCACAAAGATATGGAAGCTAAACAATACATTCTTAGAAAAAAAGTGGGTCAAGGAGGAAATTACAAAAGAAATCAGTAAGGTAACTACCTTGAAACAAATGAAAATGGCAACACAATAAATCAAAACGTATGGGACTCAGTAAAAGCTGCACTGAAAGGCAAGTTCATGGCCATAAATGCATATATCAAAAAAGAAGAAAGAGCTAAAATTGAAAACCTAACTGCACACCTGGAGGAATTAGAAAAAGAACAACAAACTAACCCCAAAGGATATAGAAAGAAGGAAATAACAAAGATTAGAGCAGAACTAAATGAAAAAGAAAATAAGAAAGCACTAGAAAACATAAACAAAACCAAAATATTCTTTGAGAAGATCAATAAAATTAGCAAACCTTTAGCTAGGCCAACAAAAAAAATAAGTGAGAAGATGCAAATACACAAAATAAGAAATGAGGAATGGGATATCACCACTGACCCCACAGAAGTAAAGAGTATCATGAGAAGATACTTTGAAAAATTATATGCCAACAAGGAGGTTAATTTAGAGGAAATGGACAAATTTCTAGAAACACACAAGGAGCCTACATTGATGAAAGAAGAAATTGATGAACTCAACAGACCAATCACATGTAAAGAGATAGAATCAATCATCAAAAACCTCAACTAAGAAGATTCCAAGACCAGATGGCATCATAGGTGAATTCTACCAAACATTCCAGAAAGAAGTAACACCAATCCTGCTTAAACTCTTCCAAAAAAATAGAAGTAGAAGGAACATTGCCTAACTCATTCTATGATGCCAACATTACCCTAATATCAAAGCCAAACAAAGATGCCACAAGAAAGAAAAATTGAAGACCAATCTCTCTAATGAACCTAGATGCTAAAATCCTCAACAAAATACTTGCTAATTGTACTCAACAATACAGCAAATGAATTATACACCATGGCCAAGTGGGTTTCATCCCTGGTATGCAAGAATGGTTCAACTTAAAATCAATCAATGTAATACACCACATAAATAGATCAAAGGGAAAAAAATCACATGATTTTTACTATAGATGCAGTAAAAGCATTCAACGAAATATAGCACCCTTTCCTGATAAAAACACTGCAAAAGATAGGAATAGAAGGAAAGTTTGTGAACATGATAAAGTGTGTATATGAAAAACCCACAGCTAACATCATCTTCAATGGTGAAATCCTAAAAGCTTTCCCTCTAAGATTGGGAACAAGACAAGGATGCCCACTATCACCTTCCTATATAACATTATGTTAGAAGTACTTGCTCGAGCACTGAGGCAAGAAAAAGTTATAAAAGCAGACAAATTGGAGAGGAAGACATAAAAATTTCACTATATGCAGATGACATGATCCTATATAGAAAGCCCTGAGAAGTCTAAAACAAAGCTTCTAGAGCTTATAAATGATTTCAGTAAAGTTACAGGTTATAAGATCAATGTGCAAAAATGAGTAACATTTCTGTACACCAATAATGAGCAAGCTGAGGAAGAAATCAAGAAAACAATACCATTTACAATTGTAACTAAAAAAAAATCAAATACTTGGGAGTAAATTTACCTAAAGATGTATATGGCTTATACACAGAAAACTACACAACACTGTTAAAGGAAATCAAAGAAGACTTAAATGGAAAAATATTCCCTTTTCTTGGATAGAGAGACTAAACATCATTAAGATGTCTATCCTACCCAAACTAATCTACAGATTTAATGCAATCCCAATAAAAATCAACACAGCATTTTTTACTGAGTTGGAAAAACTTACTATGAAATTTATTTGGAAGGGCAAGAGGCCCCGAATAGTCAAAGGCATTTTGAAAAAGAAAAATGAAATTGGAGGAATCATAGTACCTGACTTTAAAACTACAAAGCTACAGTGGTCAAATGCATGGGGAAAAACAAAACAAAACAAAACTGCACGGTATTGGCACAATGATAGACATACCAACCAATGGAACTAAATTGAGAGTTCTGATATAGATCCTCACATAAACAGTCATCTGGTATTTGACAAGGCCAACAAGTCCACTCAACTGGGAGCGATTGGGCTCTTCAACAAATGGTGTTTTGAGAACTGGACATCAATATCCAAAAGAATGAGAAAGGAACACCATTTCACACCTTATATAAAAATCAACTCAAGATGGATCAGTCATCTATACCTAAGTGCCAAGACCATAAAGACCTTGGAAGATAATGTAGGGAAGCATCTACAGGAACTTGTAATAGGAAATGGCTTCATGAACTTCGCACCCAAAGCACGAGCAGCAAAAGAAAAAATAGATAAATAGGACCTCCTCAAAATTAAAACGTTTTGCACCTCAAAGGAGTTTGCCAAGAAAGTGAAAAGACAGCCTACCCAATGGTAGAAAATATTTGGAAACCATATATCTGATAGAAGCCTAATATCCAGCATATATAAAGAAATTAAATCCTGTATCTTGAAAATAAAAAGACAAACAACCCATTTAAAAATGGGCAAGAGATTTGAACAGACACTTCTCCAAAGAAGAAATACAAATGGCTAAAAAAGCACATGAAAAGAGGCTCAACATCACTAGCTATTAGGGAAATGCAAATCAAAACTACAATTATATACCATCTTATACCCATTAGACTGGCGGCCATTAAAAAAAACAGAGGACTTTTAAGTGTTGGAGAGGATGTGGAGGAATGGGAACCCTCATCAACTGATGGCTATTGTGGAGGACAGTTTGGCAGTTTCTCAAAAAAACTAACTATAGATCTGCCATATGATTTAGCAATTCCACTGCTGGGTATATACCCAGAAGAATTTAATGCAAGACATGAACAGATATATGCACACCAATGTCCATAGTGGCATTATTCACTATTGCCAAAACTCGGAATCAACCCAAATGCCCATCAACAGATGAATGGATAAACAAAATGTGGTATATACATACAATGGAATATTACTCAGCTATAAGAAGGAATGCAGTGCTAACACATGGGATAACATGGATGAACCTTGAAGACCATATGTTGAGTGAAGCAAGCCAGGCATTGAAGAACAAATATTACATGACCTCTTTGATATGAATTAAGCAAATTAAGCAGACTCAGAAAGCTAGAGTCTGGAAGATAGGTTTATAGGAACTAGAAAGGGAGAAGAAGGTTGTGAGCCAACTCCCATAGGGGTGAAATCCATGATGTGGTGGAAGTGAATAATTTTGCAGCAAAGGGAAAAGACAGGGGTGTAGTCATCCTATTGTGTTGGGTGATGCAAGCTTGGCAGAGGGGTAAGGTGGAGAGGAGGTGTTGGATAGTCCATGGAACTGGGTGGAGGGTTGGCGGAGGGAGCAGGTGAACACTGGAGATTGGCAGGTACGTGGGTGAAACTACAATGTTGAGAAAGCTCTTTTGGCAATATGACAAGGAAGGGTTACTAGTTTAT
>JAQZBX010108443.1:0-10496 GCA_029593785.1 Cabassous unicinctus
GCAGCGAATGGACACAGCAGCACAAGCAGCAAGGGGGGAGGGGGATAAATAAAATAAATAAATCTTTAAAAAAAAAAGAGTGACTCTAAGACTTTGACATCTAATGAAGTATGTCCTGCAGGTTTACGGAACTGTAGAAGACCCATAACTCATGTTTTCCCCCCAATTTCTCCTTATTGTAATGAAAATGTTTACCCTTTGTCTGTCCATTTGTTGTGTGGGGAGCAGATAAGTGATTTTTTAAGTTTCAGAGGTCTAGAGCCAGATGGGACTTTGCCCCAAGACTAACTGTATTTCTTTAACCTGATTGCGATGTCATTTTGTACTTAGCATTGCTACTGATTTAAGGATTTTTAAAAAATATTGTAATGTCTTTTTGGAATTCAGAGGGTGGAGTGTAGCAGTTTGATGTTATTGATGAATTCCAAAAAGAAATATTGGATTATGTTTGTAAACTAGTCTTTTCCTCTGGGCATATTAGAGTGTATTGGATTCAGAGGTTTTACTTTTACTTGGTTAAATAATGATTAAGGCTTTGATTGGGCCACATCAGTAGGACATTGAGTCCCCACTCCCTTGGTGGGCAGGGACTCACAGATAAGCCACAGTGCAGAGAAGAAAGTTTGGAGTTTTTGAGCTGGAGACCCTGGAAATAAGCACACAGAGGAGTTTGGTTGTGAGCAAGGAGAGAAGGCCCCGGGAAAGAGACAGCTGTTCACCTGATAGTCTACAGCTGGCCTTCTGGAGTGAACAAAATAGCTGAGCCCTGAGAGAATTGAGCCCTGGGGAGAGAGACAAAGCCTAGAGAGGCTGACCATGGAGACTTAAGAGGAAGAGGAAGGCTGAACGTCAGCAGCCATCTTGCTCCCACACGTGGCAATAGACTGGTGAGGGAAATAACTTACGCTTTATGGCCTGGTAACTGTAAGCTTCTACCCCAAATAAATACCCTTTATAAAAAACTGACCGATTTCTGGTATTTTGCATCAGCATCCCTTTGGCTGTCTAATACAATAATATAGGGGCAAATATTCATGACTTTGTATTATATCTAAGAGAATGGATTCTTAGATATGAGACGAAGGCACAAGGAACATAAGAAACTACAGATAAATTCAACCTCATTGAAATTAAAAACTTTTTTGCATAAAAAGAGTTTATTGGCTATCTCTGCCTAGAGGAGCCCACACCAAATCTTGGTGTGTATTTCTATCTTTTTCTTACATTTCTCAACAAGCTCTGTTCTTTCCCCCATTTCCCAATAAATTCTTTTTACTGACCTAACTAAACAAAAAAAAATTTATCAAGAAAGTGAAAAGACAACCTACAGAATGGGAGAAAATAGTTGCAAACCATATGTTGGATAAGGGCTCAATATCCAGAATATATAAAGAACTTTTACAGTGAAACAACCCAATTAAAAAAAATGGACAAGAAGATATACAAATGGTCAATAGCATATGAAAGGATGCTCAACATCTTTGGCTATTAGGGAAATGCAAATCAAAACCACTTCATACCCACAAGAATGCTGTTATTTAAAAAATGGAAACTAAGTGTTGGAGAGGATGGGAGAAATTGGTACTCTAATGCATTGTTTGTGCTAAAGTAATGTGGTGCAGCCACTGTGGAAAGCAATATAGCAGTTCCTCAAAAAGTTAAATGTGGACCTGGCAATTCTACTTCTAGATACAAAGCCATAGAAATTGAAAATAGGGTCTCAGACAGACACTTTTACACCAATGTTTATAGAGTTATTATTCAAAATAGCCAAAAGGTGGAAACATCCCAAGTGTCCATCAACAAATGAATGGATAAACAAAATATGGTATGTGCACAAAATGAAATGTTATTCGACCACAGGAAAGAATGAAATTTGAGTCATGCTGCAGCATAGATGAACCTTATAAACATTATATTCAGTGAAATATGCAAGACACATAAGGAGAAATATTGTATGATATCACTTATAAGAGATAGAAAGTAGATTAGAGGTTAACGGGATGAGAGGGGAAGGGGGAATGGTTAGGAAAAAAAATTCAAATGGTAGAACAGGGTTTAAAGAGTGTTTTTTTCTTGTTCTCTTTTTTATAAGAGTGGTTTGTGGCTTTTTAATAAAAACTTTAAATTTTACTGTAATAATATATGTACACCTTAAAATTTCCCATTTTAACCACCTTAGAAAGTGGTTCCAGACTCCAACTTCACATTAGAATCACATGGGAATCTTTGAATACCATGTCAGCAGCTGGGTCCTCCTCCTGGTGATTCTCATTTAATTGATCTGAAATGGGGCCAAGACAATAGTGGGTTTTAAGGTTCCCCATGTGATTCTAGTATACAATCAAGGTTGTGACCCACTGGTGTAGAATAGGAAGAAATTATTCCTTCCACTTAAATCCAAAATAATAAAAAAATTAAGGTAAATATAATTAAATGCCTATAAATACATAAAGGCCTTCTTGGAAAAAGCAGGACTTAGCCTTTCTTGAAGATGTGATATAAAGTTAAGAATGATGGTTCTAGTTATTATTTTTTTGTAACCAAGTATTTAATATATACACAAATCTGTAAGGAATAACAACACCCATGTACCCACCACCTAAAAAATTAAATATTAAAATTTTTGCCTTTTTTAAAAAAGAAAACATTATAAGTATATTGAATTCTCTGTATTGCCTTCCCCTGTATATTCTTCCATCTTGACCTTCTCAGAGGTAATTACTATTCTAAATTTGGTGTTTACTATTCTCTTCAAGGTTTCTTATACTATTTCCCCATAAATGTAGCTATCACAATATTTAGCATTGCTTGGATTAAATTCTGATCATGTCTATTTTCTATTTACTTATGTATTAGTTAAAATAATTTTCCTTCCATAACAGATTAACCCCAAAATCTGTGACTAAAACAGTAGTTTATTTCTCAATTATGTTAAATCTTTATGGATGTTACTAATCAACAGTTTGTGCTTCTCTAGGCAGTGGTTCACACTCAGATGAGTTTCAGAGTTCTCTGTTGTATCCTATTTATCCAATTTGCTGATATGGGCAAAGAGTAAGGCTGGCATGTGGAAGGCTTTTATAAGCTAGATTAGGAAGTAGCCCACTTCATTTCTATCCACATTCAGGTGGTCAGAACTTAAGTCGCCTGACAACATGTCACTGTAAGACAGCCTGGATAATAATCTAGCCATGTACATAGGAGGAAAAGGAAAATGGATTTGTTGAATAATTGTTTGAGTCAATCTCTGCCACAATCCATTCAATACCACATAATAAGGTGCTAGGGATACAATTCCTACAAGATGAAGATCTCAAACCTATACTACACATAATAGAAAAATATAGAAATAGGGAATGTAATAAATGAAGTAAATAATGAAGGAAAGAAAAATGAATTCTATTATGGGTTGTGGGGGTCCAGTGAGTCCCCAGCCCTGGCTCCCCTTTCCTAAGGGAAACCTAGCCTGCAGTATGGAGCATGTCCCAAGACACAAGTTAAAATGTAACAAACTGCCTCATAAGGAAACAATGTACAGATGGTATCTTAGACTGCCATTTTCTCCAGGCTGTACAATTCCTTCCCATAGTAACATTACCAGACCCCATTTATGTACTTCATGTGACCCTAGCAGAAAACTCTGTTATGAAATGTCTTTGTTCTGAGACCCTATATATATTGCCCCTCATTTTCCCGCCTCTTTGCAGAGTGCTATCTTCATTCTCTGGACTGTCCCCACCAGACAGAATCTCTCCTGTCCGTAAGTCCCAATAAATAAAGCTCACGTCTTGACACTGAATGAGTGTGTCCTTTGGTCTTGCAGCCGCCCTGACTTGTGCCCTTCAGAAGCTGGGTTGTAACATAGGTTGAACTGTGTCCCATGATATGTTCAGGTCTTAACGCCCAGTCCCATGAATGTGACCTTATTTGGAAGTAGGGCTTTTGAAGATTAGTTAAAATGAAGCCAAACTGGATTAGAGCAGGATCTAATCCAATATGAATGGTAACTTTAGAAGAGGGAAATAAGGTACATAGACAAAAAAAAAAAATGTATTGACAGAGATTGAAGCGCTGCAGCTGGAAGCCAAAGAATTACAAGGATTGCCAGCAATCCTTGGAGGCAAGGAAGAATTCTTCCCCAGAGGTTTCAGTGGGAACAAGGCCCTATGAACACCTTGATTTTGGACTAACAGCCTCCAGAACTGTGAGACAATATATATCTATTGTTGCAAGCCACCTATTTGGTGGTACTTTATGGCAGCCCTAGGAAAGTAAAATGACACCCTTCACCCATTTCAGGTTTTTGGAGTTCCAAGCATTCCAAGCACTAGCTGCTGCTGGTTTGATGTATTGCTATGGCTCTCAAAAAGGGAAAAAACATCTTTTTAAAAAATATTTTTTACCTTTTTCAATCTTGTAAATACCACTGAAGCCTTTTTAAACTTCACCTGACTCAGGAGAACTATTGGCTTTATAACAAACCTGCCTCAAAAGCTTCTTGAGAAGACTTAAAAAAAATGGGATGCTAGAACAAAAAATGTTTAGTATTCCACAAATTATTTTGTTTCTGCATTTTGGTCATATAGCTACCCCTATTTATTTCAAATGTCTGGCTAATTTATCTTAATACCCTATTCTATTTATTAGCTTGCCACAAAGACTAGCCCCTTTATCTTCTTCTAGAAAGACCCCTAGCTTCTGTTCTAGACCACCTAGAGATTCCATACAATAGCAGAACCCTTTTATTTATATTAAAACCTCCCAGCTGTGGCTTCAAATTGTTCACATTTCAAGTGAAGCAGAGACAAAGAAATTATTAAGACAATTTATTTGGCTAACTTAGCAGCTATCATAAATCCCAAATTATTTGAGCTATTCACTAAGGCTTTTCTTTTTTTTTTTTTTTTAAGAGGCAGTTACGTTGAATTAGCAATTTGCTGTTTTGCGTGTGTGTGTAACTTAGTTCATTATTTTCATCCTTACATATTTGTCTTTTCTATTGCAGTTACTAAGGTTCTTTCCAGAAATCATAATTTTGAGTATTAGAAAAATGCTTTAAGAATTTTCACATTTACTTTTTTTAAAGACATTTTTTTTTCTTCAATTTTTAAAATTTATTTTTATGAAAAATAAATCCTCCTTTTAAGCCTTCTATTTCTCAAGAGAAACAAGAACTTCTTTCCAAGGCTTTAAACTCTAGGACCCGCTCTCTTTCATCACAGGATCTGCGGCTCTGTGAGTTTCCCCACCTGGTCCCACTCCCGCTTCTGGAGCGGTGATGCTGTCGCGGCTCCAGGACCCGCAGCCATCCTCCTCTCCGTGGAGCGCTACTTCCGGGTCTTTGGTGTCTCCGCTTTACCAGTCCGCCCCCGGCCACCGGACACTTCCTAGAATTTTGTCCTAACCATTAAGGGGACGGATCGGGGACGCAGAGGTAACTGGGAGTGAGAGTTCTTTCCTGAGAGGAAGTATTGAGCCGTTTCTCCAGCTTGAAAAATCTGACTTGGCTGTAGAGTCGGGTAGTGGCGGTGGAGAGACAGTTTGTTTTGAGTACTGAGTGGGGCACACCCGGAAGTGGCGCGGTAGAGGAGCTGCGCCGCCGCCGGGGGCCGGTGCCAGGTACTCCGAGGTGTAGGGGTTTCTGTCGTACTCTTAAGCGTGAGTGTCAGCCGAAGGTGGAGTGCGGCGGGAGGGCGAGAGCGGGCCTGGTTCTGGTCTGATTCTATGGTGGTAGATCTGGTTGGGTTCCGGGAGGCGAGGGCCTCGCGCAGCGGCAGGGCTGGGAAGGGTGCAGCGGCCAGA
Source organism: Cabassous unicinctus (assembly GCA_029593785.1). Taxonomy (NCBI): domain Eukaryota; kingdom Metazoa; phylum Chordata; class Mammalia; order Cingulata; family Chlamyphoridae; genus Cabassous; species Cabassous unicinctus. The sequence continues at coordinate 5,806 of JAQZBX010108443.1, forward strand.
AGGTATCCAGCCTCACCTCATTCTCCCACTCCAGAGGACCCACTTTCTTCTGTCACCACCTCCTCCTCCCTAGCCAAGCGAGATCAGGGGAGCTGTGCTGGCGAGGAAGTCCCCGCTGGAACAGAGTCCACTGGAATTTTCTCTGCTTCTGAGAGAATGCGAGCGGCCCATTTGGTGGGAACTGCTGATTGTCGGCCCCTCCAACCTCTCCTTAGAAATGATTTTTTTCTTCGCTCACCGCCGACTCAATTACTTCTGTCGTTTCTCTTACCCCCTTCAGCTTCTGACTTCGGCCACTTTGCACTTTAAAAGATGCTTGAGTCATATGTGACTCCAATTTTAATGAGTTATGTGAATCGCTACATCAAGAACTTAAAGCCATCGGATCTACAGCTTTCACTATGGGGTGGAGATGTGGTTCTCAGCAAGCTCGAGTTAAAGTTGGATGTGCTGGAACAGGTAAGCTATATGGCTTTCATTGACTGAAAATACTTCCAGTTTGTTCAGAAGTAAACACTTATTTCCTAGTCTTTGACTTTATGCTTTAAACTTTTTTTTTTTTCCCCCTGTTGATTTATTTGGGGCTATCCTGAAACTAGAGCTCTTCTTTTACAGAATGTTTTATGCTTCCTTCCCAAGGCTAGTTTGCTAGAATTGAATTCCCCAAAATTGCTTTGATTGGTAGGGAAACAGTTTCTTGTTGTCAGAATTGTTCAGCCTGTGTATACAAGCGTTAAGCATCATGGAATATGGTAATTTACAATGCCAAGGTTCTGTCTGAAACCAGAAAATATTACATTCCCATTCTCCTTTTTTGGGGAATGGAAGTGTCCAAAAGGCAGCAAGATCAGATCATAAGGAAGTTCTGTCTCAGTAGGAGAGATGATATTATCTTGGCATCTTCAGTGTGTTGGGTAGGCACAGGTGAGAATGGCAGTAATATTCAAAACATCTCTCATCACTTTTTACCTTGAGGTCCTGGGGATGTAACCTGGGTCCTCCGTGTGCTCAATTGCTTGAGCCACAGCCGCTTCCCTAATTACTCTTTTTTAGTTTTTCTTTTTTTTAATGTGAAGATGGTCTGATGCAAATGATGTAACTTCAAAGTTCACATATTCCTTAATTCATTCTGTATATTTGTTACTAACATGCAATGCCAAACAACTCTGTCAGGTGTAAGGATGCAAAAATTATCTGGGAACGCTTAGAAGAGGCAGAGACCAATTGCTTTAAAATTTTTTTTTAATTTTAAACTTTTCATTTTGAAATACTTTCAAACTTATTGGACAGTTACAAAAATAATACTATGCCCATACAGAGAATTCCAACAGATCTACCAATTTTAACATCACATTTGCCATGTTATTCTATCCATTCATCTATCTATCTATCTGTTTGTCCATCTGTCTATTTGTCAATCTATTTTCTCAACACTTGAGTGTAGGTTGAACACATTTTGCTCCTTGAGTCCTTAATATTGCCATGTACATTTCCTAAGGACAAGGATATTCACTTATATTTACACCTTAAGGGTCATTACCAAGTTCAAGAAATTTAACATTGATATAAAGCTTGCTTTCTGTATTCCAATTGTTTTCATATGTCCCAATAATGTCCTTTTGAGCCTGCTTTCCTCCATTGTTAGACCCTGTCCGGGATCATGTTTCCGTTTAATTGTCATTTTCTCCTGAGTTCTTTCTTTTTTATTCATTTGTTTTTATTGTGGGGAATATACTCAACATAAACTTTTCCATCTCAACTACTCCCAAGCATACCATTCAGTGGGATTAATCCAGGGATTATTAACAGGAGGTCTGTGAGCTTGAATTGAAATAAAAAAAATAAAAAAAAACGTTATTCTTGTGGGATGTGTTGGTGTGGGTGTGATATATTTATTAAATAATAGACAGAATAGTGTGGACTTAGTAAGGGGTCCATGGTTTTCACCTGACTGGCAAAGGAGTCTGTGGAACAAAAAAGGTTAAGAAGCCCTGAATTAATCATGATATTCACTGTTGTGGTGCCCTCATCACCTTCCATTACTAAAACTTTCCCATCTTCTCAAATAGAAACCCTGCACACATTTTGCATTAACCCCCCATAGCTCCTGCCCCCACCCCTGTTAGCCTGCTTTAATTTCTGTCTCTGTGAGCTTGCATATTTTCTTATATTTTCTTTGTAGCTACCATGGAGCTTAAATTTAACCTCCTAAACCAGTAACAATCTTGTTTGTTTTGATACCAACTTAACTTCAATAGTATATACAAACTTGGTTCCTACACCCCTCTATCTCCCCAGCTTTATGTAGTTCTTGTCCCTGATTGCATGTTTATACCTTATAAGTCCAAAACCACTGATTTTTCATTGCAGTTTATGCATTTACCTCTTACCTCCTGTAGGAAGTAAAAAGTGGAGTTATAAACCAAAAATACAACAGTACTGGCATTTATATTTACCACTGTCGATACTCTTACCGGAGAGCTTTATTATTTCTTCATGCGGCTTCTGTCTATTGTCTGTTGTCTTTTTCTTTCAAACTGTAGAACTCTATTTAGCATCTCTAATAGAGTCTATCTAATGGTGATGAATTCCCTCAGTGTTTGTTTATATGGAAATGTTTTAAACCTTCCTTCATTTTTGGAAGACAGTTTTGCCAGATGTAGAATTCTTGGTTGGCAGTTTTTTACTTTTAGCACTTTAAATATGTCAACATACTGCATCTTGCATCCGTGGTTGTATTAGTCAGGGTTCTCTAGGGAAACAGAATCAGCAGGAGATATCTGTAAATAGTATGAGATTTTATAAGAGTCTCTCACATGACTGTGGGGGTGCACAAGTCCAGGTTCTGCAGGTAGGCTGTAAACCAGGGACTCTGATGAAGGTTCATTGAAGGTCCTTGATGAGTTTCTGGGAAACATTGGCTGTCCAAAGTCAAGTTGGGAAATTCTCCCTGAATGCTGGAATCACTTCCCCTTTTAAGGCATTCAACTGATTGGATAAAGCATCACTCATTGCTGATGGCAGTCTCCCTCATTGATGCAGATGTAATCAGCTATCTATGCAGTAAACTCACTGATGACCAAAGCCCGTAAATGTCCTTGTATTGCATTTAGCCCAGTGCTTGCTTGACCAAACAACTGGGCACAATTACCTGGCCAAGTCGACACATTAGCCTAACCATCATAATGGTTTCCAATGAGAAATCAGTACCTAATCTCATTAAGGCTCTCTTGTATGTGACATATTACTTCTCTCTTGCAACATTCAGAATTCTCTTTACCTTTGGCATTCGACAGCTTGATTATTATATGATGTGCCATGGGTCTATTTGTCCTGTTTGGAGTTCATTGAACATCTTGGATGTGTATATTCTTTCATTAAATTTGGAACGTTTTCAGCAATTATTTTTTTGAATATTCTCTATGCTCCTTTCTTTCTTTCTTTTTCTTCTGGGATTCTAACAATGCCTATATTGGTACACTTTATGGTGTACATAATTTCTTACCTGCCACTTACTTTGAATTTAATTTTCTATTCTCTTTGTAGTTTCCTGGGATGAAGATTTAGGCCACTGCTTTTTTTCCACCCTTTTTCTACTCAAATATTTCCATTTAATGCTAAAATTTCTCTCTAACCTCATCTTTAGCTTTATCATACAGAATTTTATATGTTGTCTTTTTATTATCATTCAGTTCTAAATTTCCAGTGTGATTTCTTTTTTGATCAATGAGTTGTTTGGAAGTGTGTTGTTTAATTTCCAAACATTTGAGGGTTTGCTTGTTTTTCTGTTATTAATTTCCAATTCAATGCCACTATTTTCAGAAAACATTCTCTATCTGATTTCAGTCCATTAAAATTTATGAGTAAATATATGGTCTGTTTTTGTAAATGTTCCATGTGCCTATGTATTCTATAGTTGCTATAATGTTCTATAAATGTCTATTCAAATTCATTAATAAAGTTCTTCAAATCTTCTAAATACATATGGATTTTCATTCTCTGCTTATTCCCTTAGTTACTAGAAGAAGTATGTTAATGTTTTTAATCATAATTGTGGATTTTGTATTTCTCCATTTTAGTTTTGTCTTCTTTCACTTTATCTTGAAGTTATGTTATTAAGTGCATAGGAATTTAGTATAGTTATATCTTTCTGTTGAATATACTTTTTTTTTTTATCATTCTGAAATGTTCCTCTTTGACTCTAGTAATTCTTATTCCCTGAAAGTATTTTTAATTATGTACTTTAAAAAATTATTATTTTTGTTGCTTTCGCTAAAGATTACATAATCCATATTTGACTTATTAGAGTCAACCTTACATTAGTACTTTTACCATTTCTTGAAAAATGCAAGAATCTTACAACAGTTTAACTGGAGGTACCACCCTTCCTGCCTTTTTTGGTATTGTGGTGCCTCTTCCTGCTTGTTTTGGGTATAATTTCTTCTTTTTCTACTTTCTTAAGGTGCAAGCTTAGGTTATTGCTTAGAGATATTTATTCTTTTCTATTGTAGGGATTATAGCTGTAAATTCCCCAGTAAACACCGAATACCCCAAAGTTTGGTGTGGTGTGTTTTCATTTTCATTCAGTTAAAATGTTTTCTGTTTCCCTTGTGATTTCTTCTTTGACCCATTGGTTATTTAGAATGGTCTTACTTAATTTCCAAACATTTCCTAAATTTCTTTCTGTTGTT
>JAQZBX010108444.1:0-10553 GCA_029593785.1 Cabassous unicinctus
TGGCAGCATCTCTAGGAGGACTGGGGAGTGGAAGGCACGCAGAAAGCAGGAACAAGCTTGGACAGGTGCCTGCCTACCAGAGCTGCTATTTACCTAGACCCCCACATTGGACACTCCAGGGCAAAGAGCCGGAGAGATCTGAGGCCCCAGTGGGAACCCTTTGCCTATGAAGTAGCTAGCTGTGAAAGTTGGTAGAGATTACTTAGCCTCTCTGAGATACCATTTCCTCTTCTATAAATGGATACAATTACACCATCTCCCAGGGAAGAGGAGAACATTCCATCGTCAGCCCACTGTCAGCCTCTACTAACCCTGCAAGGGGTTCTGTTTTAACTCTGGAGTTCATAATGGAACAAAAGAGATTAGGAGAGGGGAGCAGGTATGGCTCAGTGGTTGAATGCCTGTATATTAGTCAGCCAAGGGGATGCTGATGCAAAATACCATAAATCAGTCAGTTTTTATAAAAGGTATTTATTTGGGGTAGAAGCTTACAGTTACCAGGCCATAAAGTGTAAGTTACTTCCCTCACCAAAGTCTATGGCCACGTGTTGGAGCAAGATGGCTGCTGAAATTCAGCCTTCCTCTTCCTCTTAAGGCTCCATGGTCAGGCTCTCTAGGCTTTGTGTCTCTTCCTGGGGCTTGCCTCTCTCCAGGCTCAGCTGCTTTGTTCTCTCCACAAGGCCAGCTATAGACTATCAGGTGAACATCTCGTCTCTTTGCCCAGGGCCTTCTCTCATTTCTCATGACCAAGCTCCTCTGTGTGTTTACTTTCAGGGGTTCCAGCTCAAAAACTCCAAACTTCCTTCTCTGCAGTGCACTTTTTCTGTGAGTTCCCAACTGGGGGCGGAGACTCAACGTCCTACTGAAGTGGCCCAATCAAAGCCTTAATCATTATTTAATCAAGTAAAGGTAAAACCTCTGAATCCAATACACTCTAATACACCAGAGGAAAAGATCAGTTTACAAACATAATCCAATATTTCTTTTTGGAATTCATCACTAATATCAAACTGCTACAGCCTGCTTCCCGTATATAGGAGGTATTGGGGATTGAAACCAGGACTTCCATAAATAAATAAATAAATAAATAAATAAATAAATAAATAAATAAATTGATATAACTTTAAGAGAGAGAGAGAATATGAGAGAAAGACAAAATCCACAGCACAGAGTGGCATATAACCAATCTACTCACAGTTAACTTGAGCATAAATATGCATATGCCAACAATAGCAATTACTAACCATATCTATCTAGCAAGTAGAAGGTTCTGGCTGAACTGTTGCCCAGCGTGCCTAAAACCTAAAGGAATGTCTCTGCCCTGGTCCTTGCAGGACCCTCTTCTTTCCTCACCTGATTCTTGTGGTGTTCCCCAGTGTGCCCCATAGCATCCAGCCCATCCTGGTCCATCAGGAACCTTCCCTTCCATTGAGGATGAGTTTCTATTTGTAGCCAATCCTTCCTGCTTGAAGTTCTAAGTACGGAATCGGCCAATTTATCTCTATGACCATTGCTGATCCTAACTCCAGCTTTGTCATGGGTAACATGAGAATCATAAAAGAGCGCATCTTATAGGAGTGTTGTCAACATTAAATAAAATAATTGTTGTATGCAGTTAGTACAATGCAAGCACCAATGCAGTAAAAATCATTTAATGTTAACTATTATCATCATCATCCTCATCATCCTTATAATCCTATTGTGTCTTACTTTTTAAGGGGATGATGCAAGATCATCTCCAGCAGCTTGTCTTTACATCAGAAGATGGTTTTATGAATCACTCTGGCCTTTGGCAGGAAGAAGACAACTTTCAAGTAGAGGATTACCGAAAACAAAACAAACTCCCCGATGATGCAAAGGCCATTTATTTGCTTTACGGCTACTTCCTGAGTCCCAGCTTGAAACCCACACAAGTGTAGTTTTGTTGTTTAATTATTTAATGCCAAACTTTCAGGGAGTTCGTTTACCTCTGAGGGGCCAGCCTTCATGAGTGACAGAACCAACATCATCTCATTTTAACGCGTTACATTCTGCTCCTCTTCGAAGCTAGTTTAACGCTGTTTAGTCAGCCTATAGAGGCAGAGAGTCAGATCACCCTCTGAAATGTAAACCAACAGAAGAGAAACCAACAAAGAGAAATCAGCAGGCCTTCTGTGAATCTAGATGTCCGCAGAGTTGGTTTGTAAATAAGCTGTCTTGGGATCGTGATGTTTGGGATTGAATTCCAGACCAGAATGCCACCGTGTAAAGAAAGTGACAGACAACCTTCTCAGTTGGACTGTAACTGACCGGGCATGTGGTGGCAGGGGTGGGATGGGGTGTGACTCTTGCAGAGGGGAACTGAGGCATCAGGCACAAGAGAGCCTCTCTTTAGCAGAAAAAAATACTCCACTCACCGGGAAGTCTTGTGTTAAGCACAACAAGGATGTTTCCCAGATTCTACGTTTGTCTAGCCAAAACCTCCCCTGAGATTATGCAATTAGCTTTGTTTTCATTCCATGCTCACCGAGCAACCTCCTGATCCTTATTTCAGTCCCTCAGGCACTTCAATAGCCAAAAGGGGTGCCCTGGATGCTGAAAATGAACATTTCAGTTACCGGAAAGGTAGTCCTTATCGCTACATAAGATTAAATTTGCTGTGTGGCATGTAAACCAATTATCTGTGAATTTAGTATGATTCAGTTTCTCAGTTTCCAGGTGGACTTGGAAAATAGAGGCTCCAAATCAGAAAGCTAAGAACAAAATGAAGTCAAGAGAGTTTGCACCTGAGTCTCCTTAGCTGTAAAACAGGGGGAAATTAATAATGCCCACTTTATATGGTTGTTGTAAGGATTAAAGGAAATGATTTAACATATGTAAAGTATTTAGAGCAGTGCCTGTTATCCAGTGTGAACTCACAAGGCACTACCCACTTACAGTGCCCTACTGGAAGCAACCCACTCAAGTCTCTCTTTCACAGACTTTCTCTCCTCAAAGTACTTACCTCTTTCAGCCATTCCACTACAACAATTAGAGACTTCAATTAACAGCTACCTCCCAGGCCAGCTTCACTGGACTATGGCCGATGCAGTCTCATGTCTTGACTCTGCAGTGCCATCTTGAAGTTCTTGATAATCTTTGAAAAAAGGGGCTCCACATTCTAATTTTGCCCTGGGCCTGGAAAATTGGGTAGCATATCCTAGCAACACTTGACCACAGACTAGCCAAGTGACCTTGGGTAAACCATTTCCCTGCCCAGTGTCTCTCTTCCCATTCCATTCATGCCATGAAGACTATGATAAAAGAGTGGGATAGTGGGATTATATACAGCACGAAGTTAGCCTCATCAATGAGCAGAGTCACAGCTTCTCAATGAATAATATTTCCAGGCTACGGGCAATATGTTCTCGAGGCCTCTCAGTAAACCCCAAGGAGAACTAAAAGAACCTCTGGATAGGCTTCCCATCCCTTCCACTTTCCGAATAATGAACTCACTTGGCCATTCATTGTAAAATGGTTTGAGTTATTCAAAGACATAGAGGAATCAGCTCAGCCTTCAGCACAGTGAGTGTTTCCAGAGCAGCTGGCCATGTCAAGGAAATGGAGAGCACAAGGTCATTCAGGTGGAGACTCACCATGTAGGTTACTGTGGAGAGAGGAGTGATGGGTACTTCAGGAAAGCAGCTGACACCAGGCAGCCCTCACAGTTGACATCCTGGGTCAACCACAGAAACATAGCTTTCGTCCCCAGAGGAGTGCCCTGGGAAACCAGAAGGCGGTCCCATCTGTCTGGGAGTCCCCAAGAGAGACCCACTGGAATACCTACTTGGAAGGAAGGAACCAGAGTTGGATTTCTACTGAGTTCACTAGGGCAAGTTAGAGGCAGAGAGTTTTGAGACCCTGTTGCAAATCGTTCCTCCTTTGAGTTCCTAGGGTGGAGTGGCCCAGTGAAACAGGGTTGTACAAATATTTGCACCCTTTTTTCTCACAAGCATGAATGTACTTTGTTCATAGAGTGATTCTGACTTTGATAATGGGACAATAAGGCCTTGATAACAATGAAATCAATTCTCCTTTTCCATTCCCACGTACGTTTTGTTTTGTTTTTGTTTTCATTTTAAATTTTTTATTATAAAAGTTGTGGGTTTACACAACAGTCATGCATAAAATACAGGATTCCCATACCACCCTATTATTAATGCAAGGCCTGTTCTTTTTGTCTTCTGATTCCCCCATTGGGGGGTCCTAAAGCAGCCATGTCATTTGCATGCAGCATGGAGGTAGGAACCAGGTTTCTAAAACACTGCCGCAAAGCCCCAGGTGGAGAAACCCATCTAAATGTTCTGGTTCTCAATAATTCCATTTACGTTCATGTTTTGGTTTACTTTGCTCTGATATTAGAATCTAGAAATACAAAGTGAGAAACTTCTAAGCTGGGAATTTGCCATCCTGTTGCAGGAGCTCAGCAGCAGCCCTGGAGAAATAGTTTTCCAGGCTGCAGAGAAAACAAGGGCCGGAAATACATTTGATTATGGCCAGCTCGCCCCACAGCCACTTACATAAGAGTTCATACTGAGACAGGCTGTCCTGCCCAGGTTCAGGATCAATAGTTGTGCTCCTTGGGATGATGACAGAAACAATGTGGAAACTACGGGGCTATGGCCAGCGACGCAAGCCAGGAAGGAAAAGCAAGTGCGGTATGGTGATTAGTCCTTTCACAATGAGGAGATGGTTTCCTGGAGTGTTAGTAAAGCTTGCTGGTGGTGGCACCATCTGCATGAGCTGGAATGGCTCTGAGAACAAGATATGCCTAAAGGACGCCTCCTCATCTTCCATGATTCAGACAGAACAATGCCTACACCACATGTGTGAGCTGAAGGACAAAGTCCAAAGTTCAGAGATCTCCTAACCATTCAGATCCATGCTGACTTTCTCAAAGCTACTTGAATAAACACCATATCCAAATCTGGGAGGGTTTAAAAAGTTTGAACAAAATTGTGTACATTTTGTTCAACTGTTTACTGCAAAAAGAGGCAGGGGGGAAATGAAGCCCTTTACAAAGCATGACAAACTAACAGCCAGGAAAAAAATGCAAAACTCTTAGACAGATTATGTTTAAGGGTCCAAGGGGACAGCTTGCCATTCCCCACCATGTTACTAAAAAGCAGATGTGTTGAGCAGAGTGGCACAGCTCGGTAACTAAGCTTGTTGAAGCTGCCATATAGCCTTGTAAAGTATTCCCAACAGCCTCCCTCTCAGGGAGAAGCAACAGCCTCTTCGTGTAGATTGTTCCAGATTTGAAATGATTACTAAAAACATTTTCTATATGTTTTAACTTCTAGTGTACACATGGGCCCATTTGTGCTAGTTTTTTTTGTTTTGTTTTTTTTTTTCCTTAACAGCCTGCATGAGTAATTGGCCATTTACTTTGCCTTTGCCATTCATACCTGGGTGTGCATTTTTCTTACACCAAGGCACACCTAACTCTTAGCGTCTGTCGTCACAAATAAGGTTTCTACTTGTTGCTTTGGCATGGCAAGTTGAAACTCGAATAGGCTCGCAGGCATAGGAGATAGTCGATCAGTATTTTGTTGAAAGAGTGATGTCTCTCTCTCCTTACTTTTCCTGTTACTTTTCTAGCTCTCTTCTCCTCCCCCCCATTTTTCTTTTCTCTTTCTCCTCCTTCTTCTGCCAGAACATTGGGCTCACTGAATCTATTGAGTACTCTTTAAACAGCCAATTTACACCAAACAAGTAGCACCATGTTCACCAAATAGAAAAACACTCCTTTAGAATGTCAAGGTGAGTTTGGGGCCATGATTTATCTTAACCAAGTTGAGGTCCAAAAAGAAGCAAAAGTAACAGGGCCCCCAATTCACCTATGGATTTCATCTCATTGGATCTCACAAGTAAGAACCTTTGTGATTTCTCACCCTCTCTTTTTCTTGGATCATGGATAGTTTGAGGCTCATAGTTTCTGATATTTAGTTCACTTTTCAGTGTACCTAGAAAACAGAACATCTGCAAAGGAAAAGTCCTAAATTATCCAGGACTCATGAGTTACAAGTAGAAGAAACACATCTTGAACCAGCTTGAGCCAGAAGGGAAATTTGTTTATATAATCAAGCCTAAAAAAGGATGGCTGGATGGGGGGGATGCAAACACCAACAAGACTCTCTCACGTTCTCTCCTTTTTGCTCCTGCCTGATGCCATTCTCTTATAGATCTGCTCCTCCATGAGGTGGGGATGTGGCATGGACAAAGCTCATCTCCTGACAGCTTGTGACCTGAGCAAATTGGAGATTCACACACGCACCCCAACCCCTCCAACTCAAGAAATCTTGATGAATGACACTGACTGGTCCATTCACTATGACTGACTGTGAGATTTGCAATTGGCCATCCTGGGTCATGTGTCCCCATCTGTGTGTGTTTGGGGGGAGGGACACAAGATCAGTTACTGGTGGAAGGAGTCGGGGGAGGGATGCTGGGCAGATTAAATAAAAGCCACTATAGCATCTGAGACAAACAACTCTTTGAAGGCCACCAAGTCTACCGGTAGATGATTCCTTCCTCAGATCTTCTCCCATATGCTCACAGTCCCATAAGAAAAGTTTAAGTACTACCCACCACATGAAACTAGAACAACAGTTGATATCCTACCATCCTGGCAGGAAAAAGATCAGGAGGAATAGTTTGCCTGATTTTCCTACTCATACTAAGAATTAAAGAGATGAAATGTGTGATTAGCATAAAATCATAGACTCAGAAAATTGTAGAAAATCTAAGGGATTCTAGATGATTTCCTACCTTTGACAAGAGCCTCACAAAGAAGGGTGATGATGGCGGGGGGTGGATGTGACAAGAGTCTTGCATAAGGCTGGGCAAGGAAATTCCCAAGGTCCTTTAGACTCTGAGAGACCATGAGTCTGCAAAACCATGTCAATCTGAAATTGGCTGATTCCTTTCTTAAAATGTCCAAGGCATTCTCCTGCCTTTCTCATTAACTGATTTTAATGAGCAACAGGCCTTGAAGTTGGAAATTCCATCTTGATGTCTCCTATAACCCCCCTCCCAGTAAATTAAGTTCATATCCTTAAAGCTTAGGAATTCTTAGGCCCTTAAAAACTAGAGAAGTCTCCTATTAGTCCTCATCCGATTTTAACCATCATTTTTGAGCCTTCTTTTCTATAACATTCAGCATTTTTGTGCCTTTCTTTTTGGTCTTGACCAAATTAACCAGATCATGGCTCAGAAGATAAGCCCAAGGTTGAATACTGAGGTCTCAAACATCTCAAACAAATTACTTTTTTTGGTCAAAGAGAATTTGATAGAGACACCAAGAAAGCAAGAAAGAGAGTGATGGTCTTTGTTCTCATTTTCCTACTCCCTTCATGTGGCTAGCAGAATAATGAACTTTCCAAAAATGTCCATGTTCTAATCCCTGAAACCTGTGAATATTTATATTATATGGCAAAGGGGAATTAAAGTTGCTAATTATCTGATTATACTTAAGATGGAGAGTTTGCCCTGGATTTTCCAGGTGGACCCAGAGCTATCACAGGGGTCTATTAAGAATGAAGAGGGAGACAAAAGAGAAATGAGTGATGTGATACGAGACAGACTTGACATGCCCTTGCCAGCTTTGAAGATGGAGGAAGGGACCATGAGTCAAGGAATATGGACAGCTTCCAGAAGGTGGAAAAGGCAAGAAAATGGATTTTCCCCGAGAATCCCCAGGAAGGAACACAGCCCTACCGGCACCTTGTTTTAGCCTGGTGAATCCTGCATCAGACTTCCTTCCAGAATTGTAAGACAATAAATTTGTGTTGTTCAGGCTTCTCAGTTTGTGGTCATTTGTTATGGCAGCAATAGGAAATCAAAATACTTCCTATTTCTTTCATCTGTATCCTTGAAATGTAAGGTTCTTTAGGATTCAATTGCTAGACTATGTAGAAACAAGATAGTTCAGTGGAAAAGGAGAAAGGAGTTGATTCTGCTATAACCTCACCTTGGGGCTTTGGGTAAACCAGTTTTTTCCTTCAATCCTCAGTTTCCACATCTGTAAAATGAGACAGTTGTATTAAACAATCCCCAAAACTGTTCTACCTTTAAATCTGGAGATTGTGTATCCTCGCCCTTTTCTTAATCCTGTTGGAGCACCCGGCCAGCACTGAGCTGCACACATCACCTCTCACAGCAGTGCTATGGATAGGGAGAGAAGGCCCCCAAGGTCACAGCCCTCTTGGGACCTCTTTACTGTGAGTGTGAGCAGAAGTGGGCAGAGAAGTCACAACAGCTGCTTTGCTCTCATTCTCTGCCCTCAGGAAGAAAACAACTAGTACCAACTAAGCACAATGGTGGCTGAGTTGCTGGAAAATTCTCAAAACCCAAGTAGCCATTGACATCCCCCAAAGGAGGGACTTGTGTTGACTTCCAAGGACACATGGGCTTTGGATAAGGCTATTCTACACAGAGAGGAAAGTCACAGGTTGGGTTGGGCATGGTAAGTAGATGAGGATGTTAGAAGAGAAGGTTTTGTAGTGGACATAAGGTCAGAAAGACAAGTGACAACAGAGGATGGGACATCTTGAAAGTTCCAGGGCACAGGAATGGGCTCGGTGAGGCCCTACTGCATTTTATGCCATGTTGCTTCCACAAGGTTCAGTACAGTTCTATGAATACATGGTGAATATTTGTTGTACAAACAACTGACTGAATGAGTAAAGCAAAAACTTTTTGGAGCAGGACATTGCCATGATGGATTTCAGAAAAAGAAGTGGACCTCAATGTGGAGGATGGAGTGAAGTGGGCAGAGATGGAATGTCCAGATACAGTCAAGAGCCTGCCAAATTGGTTCATGCCTCAGGGTCAAGTTATGGCACTGGGCAATGTGAGCAGAAGGGAAGAGACCCATGTGCCACTAAGACTTTCCTGCTGGGAGGATGTTATTGCCACTCATGCAAATCTCCACGGAAGGGGACCCATCACCTCATGAATAAGAACAATGCAATAACCCAGACAGGCCGGCACACATTGAACAAAATCCTCAGGCAGCAATTTAAGCATCTCTAACCCTCATCATATTTTCAGTGGAAATGACCACTAAGCTCTGTGCAATTATTTTCCCTGTGATCAAAGCCAGCTCTTCGTCCATCCTTGTCTGCCCTAGACTCAACAATCCTAATTCCCCTAACCATTTTCAGAGGTCCTTTGGCCGAGTCTTCTCATTATTTATATTTTCCTTCTCTGATCCATCTCCAAGTTCCCACTCCCTTAAGTCATTTACCTGAATCAGAAGACTGGTTTTCCCCCAGTCGTGCTCATCAGACAGGTCTGCTTTTTCTCTAAGTCATGAGTGAGGGGCATGGTCCTGCTTCAGGAGGGAGGACGGTCCTCAGGGCAAACCCCAACACTCTGCTTCAAGTCCAGCCAGCCCAAGACTCAGACTGCCCTTGCCTGGAGGATTCCCCTCAGAAAACAGGTGAGCAGCCCACCTCCAGAGAGCATCTGGCTCTGCTACCTGAGAAAATCATCATCGTCTTCCTCTTTATCATGCTCTCCAAGCTTTCTGATCCCTGCAGCAGCCCAAATCCCTAGTGACAGAAGGGTAATTGATGGCCTTCAGGGATATCAAAGTGCTATTGAGCAAAACCAGCACTCAACAGCCGTGCAGGTGCTTCCTGCAGAAGGGAGGGAAAGAAATTTCTCTAGAAAGCCCTAAATAACTCTGAGCTGGGATGTCAACTTGACAAATGACTAGCGAGAAATAGCCCCGTTGTTCTCGGGTGTGTGATTCATCCGAGCTGAGCTGGGGTGGGGAGTGAGAACCGGCTGTGAAACCCACAGCCTGGTCACTTGGGGCAGCTCTTCAGCTTGGGATTCGGGGGAATAAGAAGGCACTTGCATTGATTCTCTTGGTCTTGGTCACGGTGACCTTGTTTTCCAGTGGTTTTATTTGGTGCACCCAGATTTGTGCTGATTTGGTTTGAGCTGTGTTCAGTGGATGATGGGAACCACTGGGAGACTCTCTAAGCATCCAAAGGCCTTTCTCCTTTTGATGTTAGCTCTAAAAGCTTTTTGCAATCTTAGCTTCCAAGACCATGGGATCTGTAGGCCAGAGACCCCCTCTCCTCTCCCTAATCCCAGTTCCTCAAAGAACTGCCTTATTTAAGTACTTGTCAAATGTTGAATGGGTAAACTCAAGACCCAAAGGCCCCAAGACTGAGTCATGGTAGCTTTTCTGCTCTTGACTCTAATAGTAAGTGGCTGGGACCTAAGCTGGGTGCTCCCAGTCTCTGGGCTTCCATCTGCTTGTCTATAAAATGAGAAGGCAATTTCTCACGGACCTTCAAAGTCAGACAACTGTAAATGATTTCTCTTCCAGGAATTCTCCTTTCTAACAACAGGTATTAATGGCCTATATCTTACATTGTATTTCTATCTAATAGTGACCCCTAAGGAAAGCTCCAAATGGAATCAATTCTGAGCACTGAGAAGCTGAAGGTCCTTTGTCAAGAAAGAGGACAATGTTGTTATTGTTATTATTATTATTATTTTCTCTCATTTATTGG
>JAQZBX010108445.1:0-10549 GCA_029593785.1 Cabassous unicinctus
TGATCTTCTAGCTACTTGAAAAGTTTGGCATTATGTGTCCTGTGTGCAGAATGAAGGTGAAGGCTGAAAGCAAGGATCAGTGGTTTTGGCCTAACAATAGTCTGTACTTGGTTTCCACTGCAGTGATGACCGCGGTGTAATTCCAACAACAGCTCTCTAGCCTCTCAGCGCTGTCTCCTCCCAGCTAAGCATTCTCTCAACTCTATCTGCTGTACAGAATTGTAATTGTTCTTTGTCCCTTTTGCGCATTCTTTCTACAGATTGAGTATATTTTTAGATATTTTTCAATGGATTTGATCGAAGCGGTTTATGAATTCACTAATGAAAACCTAGGCTTCCTGACTGATGTAAGTTCTGGATCTCTCTTTTTTATTTGCAATAATAAACTGGCTTGTAAGTTCGTGAGTTGAATTCTAATAATTTTTGAAAGTCCTTGACTGTTTATTTCACCAAGAAAATGAAAATCTGAAAGCTTGTGCCTTGCCTTGATTTTTCTATTGCTTTATTGAGCTTTGCCATATAAAGTTTATGGAGTTTTGCCATAGTTTCAAACCCATGAAAACATCTTTGCAATTAACGCAGTGAACATATCCATCACCTCCAAACCTTTCCTTGAGCCCCTGTGTAATCACTGCTGCAATCTCCCCTCGTCAACCCCAGAACCTCTTCAACCACTGACCTGCTTTCTATCAATATAGATTAGGGTTTTTTTGGTGTTGTTTTGTTTTTGTTTTGTTTTTTTACCAAAAAAAAATTTTATATACAAGGAATTCGAGAGGGTACTCTTTTTTTCCTATCTCTTTCGCTAGTGTAATTGTTATTTTATTTTGTGGTGACATCTATATATAACATATGTGTCATTTTAACCTCTTTTATGTGCACAATGCAGTGGCATTGATCATATTTGCAATCATCTCCATCCGTTAACAAAACATTTTCACCCAAAACAGAAACTCTTTTATCCTCTAAGCAATAACTCACTACCCTACTCACCAAACTCTACTAACCTTTGATCTATTTTCAATCTCTGTGAATTTGCTTGTTCTAGGTAATTTCATATACATGGACTCATACAACATTTGTCCTTTTGTGCCTGGCTTATTTCCCTTAGCATACTGTTTTCAAAGTTGATCCATGTTGTAGCAGGTCTCAGGGCTTCGCTCCTTTTTCTGATTGAAGATTATTCCATTCTATGTATATACCACATTTTGTTCCTCCATACATCTACAGTGTATGCCTGGGTTGTCCCCACTTTTTGGGTATTGTGAATAACGCTGCTGTGAACGTTGGTGTGTAAATATCTGAGTCCCTGCTTTTAATTCTTTTGGGTATATACCTATGAGTGGAATTTCTGGATCTTATCATAATTGCGTGTTTACCTTTTTGAGGAAACACCAAAGTGTTTTCCACAGTGACTAGAATTTTATGTTCCCACAAGCAATGAATGAGAGTTCCAATTTCTCCACAACCTTCTCAAGACTTGTTATTTTCTGACTTTTTAATAATAGCCATTTTAGTGAATATGAAATGATGTTTCATTGTGGTTTTGATTTGCCTTTCCCTAATGGCTAATGAGGTTGAGAATCTTTTCATGTGCTTATTGGCCATTTCTTTGGTGCTGCCTACTTGACAATCTTGCTCTCAACATCCTCCATTATGAGAATTAATGAAATCAAGTTCAAATAAATAGCCCTGCAATCCTAAATGAACTCCATGTTGTCCAGAACCAAAACTGGGAATTTTGAAGCAGAGCTGAGGTCCTCTGTAGCCAAAGTGGAACAGCAGCAGGGCTGGGCAGTTGCCTGGCTTTGGAAGAAAACTCTAGTATCATTGTTTTGAGATTTATTCATGATTTTCCACATATTTAAATATTGCTTCTTTTCATTGCTGAGTAGTAGTCCACTGAATGTATATACAACAACCTCATGACAAAAACCCAAGAAGCAGCCCCTCTGTGGGATTATTCCAGTTTTACTTGAAGTTTATAATTCCATAAAAAGTGTTTTAGAATAAAAATACACTTAGGATTATGCTTAAAATTGTTCAAACATCTAGCCTATTAACAGCAGTCATTTTTGGAACAACCACAGTTGTTCAAAAGAATAGTCATTTACATCGTATTTTGGTTTTGCTTACCTCTTCACGAACATTTTGAAATACAGTGAGGCTGATTATTTAACATTTTATATACTTGCTTAATCACAAGTCTCTCTGGCCATCCATACACTCATCTGTCCATCCACTCATCCTTCCATCCATCCATCCATCCATCCATCCATCCATCCATCCATTCATCCATCACTCCATCATATTTTTGGTGCATTTCAAACTAAATTTCAGACATAAGTACACTTCTCCCTAATATTTTGGCAATCCTTAAATATAGCTCAGTATCTGTTTACTGATTGCCTCTTGAAGAGCCATAAACAAAGAATTAAATATTCGTACATCACGTGCACAGTGTTTGGCAAATGCATATGCCAGTGTAATGCAAAACCCTGTTAAGTCATAGTACATTATCATTACTTCAGAAAGTGTCACTCTGCCCCTTCCCAGGTAATCTTACCCTCACTGTAGGAAAATTTTGCCTGTTAAAAATTTCATATAAATGGAACAGTGCCATATGTCTTGCTTCCTCTGCTTAGAATAATGTTTTTGAGATTAACTCAAGTTGTGTGCCTCGCTAAATCATTCCTTTCTATTGCTGAGTCATCTTTTGTTGAATGAATATCATTATTTAAAGCACTAACTTCAAAGAACAGTTGGAATTTAAGTATCAAGTTTTAATGACCATACAGTTAAATCCAGAGCAGTCTATCTAGAGCAGTTATCAGGAGCAATCTGAACTTACTCAGAGGAAGTCTTTGTCTTCATTCATATAAGTGTGTAACAGAATGAAAATCAAGAAACTGCACATTATTAGTCTCCTCTTAATATCATCACATTGGTTCTATTTACAGCCTTAAAAGTTGATTACTTCTAAATCAAGTCATTGCTTCATTGTATTTAAAATTGTTTCATCTTATGCTGATCTTTACATGATAAAAATCAACTTACCCCAGAAAAAACACCATTCAGGCAGATCCCACTACTGTGTTAGACGTAGGATCGGGTAGGACCCATAGTAAACTAGAAGCCGTTTCCTACTTAACGACTCCCAAATTTGCAATATATAACAACACTGAGTCTGCACAAAAAAAACATGAAGCTGCCAACTTCAAGTTTTTCTTGAGTAACACAATCCATTGGAGTTTTTGAGGACTGTGGTTATCTCTTAGACGCAGATTTAGAGTACCTATGGATGATTCATTGTATTTGCTATATTCTATATTTCTTTAAGCGTTCTCACTATTTCAACTATTAAAATTTCAGTTAGTTGATATTCTGCTTTACAATTTCCTATCTGGACTTGATTTTCATGGATTTCCTGTCAACATGGCTGCCTCCTTAGGAATTCTATCACTTGCTATTTTATTATGGAAAGTTATTCTAGCTGTGAGTATATTAAATTAACTTGTAGGCATATCAGCACTTTCATAGTCATGGTTCCTTTATTTTCTTTTAGATTAATAATGTAAATGCAAATTAATGCTTGAAATTGAAGCTAACCTTGTAAAATAACTGCTTTAGGAAAGAACCCAGGGAATAAGAGAACTCAATAATCTCAATGAGAAAACTTCAGTGTATGAATTCTTTATATCAAAAGCTAAATATTAACTATTAGGCAGGCACTTTCATATATTGTTAGAATTGTGAATTCTTACAACCATCCTGAAAACCAGTTTCATAATATGTATGTGAAACCCTACAAAGTTTCGTATCTTTTTACTCGGTATAGGTCCACTTCTAGAATTCTAGCCTAAAGAACTAATCAGACATGAATTCAAAGACCTTGAACATGGATATTTAATGGGATAGTATTTGTTAAACTGAAAACATGGCAACAACTGAAATGCACAATAGTAGGGGAATTGTTTAATTCATATATCTATTCTTGTAGTCATCTGAAAGGATCTGTTTCAGACCTATAGGAGAAGAAAGAACTCACTTTACAAAGCACGCATTTGTAGTATTTATTATACAAGACAACAGGATAACTGCGCCCTAGTGTCGGGCTCAGGTGTTAGTTGATATTCATGATTCACGCTTGAACAGTGAAATGACTTCAGACTCCTGGTAAAAGCAGTGTCTTCTGTTCATGTTATATCATATTCCCTCATTTTTCTAGCACATTCGACCGAGAGAGGAGACTTTGGACTTGATGTATAATTTGCGTTCTTTTTAACATGTAAATGGAAAAGAGAGTAAGACCTTAATAAAATTGTTGATGGAGCTAATGCCTCAGTTTTATAACATAATTAGGAACAAATTATTTTTGCAAAAAATGAGCTTTGCAGATGACCACAACTTACCAGTTAAAATGGCCAGAAGCTTTGGATATAAATCTTTGTAAATTTGAAAGTACTTTCCCTTTTTTTTTCTGAAATGGACCTATCATGGTAATTGAATTTTCCTCCTTGCATATTGATTGGAAAATTTCTTGGAAATCTAAGCTTCCTTCAGAAGAAGGAAAAGTGCAGAATACAAAGGTGAATGGATAGGGAGAAAGAGAAAGCATTTCCTATTTCCCTCTCTGTTTTCTCATTTCAAATACCCAACCTTGGCTCTTATTTTCACAGGACTCTGATGTCTTTGTTATGAGCCTGCTCCTCAACCTCAGCTTTTGGCTCTTGGAGCCCGTGTCCTTACACTCAGCTGCCTTCCCATCTCTCCTCCTGTTCTCCCTTGCCTTCTGGGTAGTGTGACATGGGGGAAAAGGAAGCTCACTGCCTCCTGAGCAAGGCTGTGACATTCCCATTGACTCTGGATGCATTTTCCAATAGCAGCATTCAAAATGGAATTGAGATCTGCAATAATATTCCAATATCTCAGCAAGTTTTTTTATCTGGCTTCAGCATTTGATGCCCTTTTATAACATGTGAATGAGGAAATATGTTCCAGATTACTCTTTACATAGGGTTAAGTGGAGTGCTGCCTGAATTTGATTGGGTCGTAATTCAGTTATCTCTTCAGGGGATGACTGGAGTTTTGGAAGCACTTTTGTCCTTTCTGGGAGATGTTGGCCAACATTTTTGTTGTTGTTTGTGCATTTTCTCGAGCAGTCTCCAATTCATTTTATGATTTGGTGACCTCTGCTTTCAGTGGTCTGGAAAAACCATAGGACCTGTCTTGTTGTAATTGTTTGTCAACTCAATATAAGTCAAATCTGAATAAGATTTCTACAAGGCTTTCTGGCTAGGGAAAGAGGTATATCTCAGTCCAAAGATTTTTCATTTAATTTGTTGCACCCTTTTTTAAACACTTCATGATTCTGAACCTCATTATAGCTCCTGGAGTTGAGAAATAAATGATTTCTGGTAACTGAAGCTTTAGTATTTTTATTTTAATTTGTCCCACATTTCCATTGTGAAAGATAAGTAGACTTGTGCATGTGTAAGGCATGAGTAAACAGATCTTTAGTTTCAAAATAATATATTTGCCTTAGTGAACCATTCTAAAATTAGAAGTAAATGTGATGATTAATTCTTACTGACCTCAATATGATTAGTCTTAGGATAGCATCAAGATAGTTTCAGGAATTAATGAACTCCTGCATGACATACATCAAACTATGCATGTTCCGTCAGAATCTAAGGGACATCAAAATATCAAACATCAGGACTTCGTAAGAGTTTCGCTGTTAAGTGTAACCATAATTTGGTTTTTGAGCCTTTTAATGCACCGGGTCTTTTGAGCCCTTCATTTTCCCACACTGTTGATGGCAGTAAGACTTGGGAGTCTGGGAAGCTCAACCTTCTCCTGAATCTAGAACTTCCAGTACTAATACCATAATGCTTTTTATATTTATGGGCTTAGGAGGTAATTTTTTCCACAATTCTGTGGGTAAGTTTCATATCACTTAGCACTGTCCTCCTAGAAATGAATAAGAGCTAAGAAAGTGTAAGAGTGATGACTCTTGAGATTTCTCCCCAAGTTGAACAGTCCTACCCCTCCACATGAAGAAGAGAGAATTTTATAAGTGAATTTAGCAATGTTTTGAATCGGCAGTTAAAAAAATTTCATCTGTGCTGTTTTACTTGGAAAAATTTCCATCTTCTTTGCATTCCCCTTGTCATCCATTCACCAAGCACTCTATCTTTTAAACAGAAGGTTTGTGGATGCCATGAACTATATTTATGCCTTCAATAGTACTTGTTTCTACTAGGCCCAAACTGGATCCATTGCTTTTACCTGAAATATAGGGCTTAGGTTTGAGATACGAGATGATGTTTCTTCTTTCTAGGCTACGCCCCAGTGTTTATTTTGAAATTCGAATACATTTTTCTTCCTATCCTATATGCAAATATCGGAATAAGAAAAATCTAGTGAAAAATTAAAAGACATAATTTTCACAAGTGCCTCAGAATTTGCAGAATCAAAGCTGACTGTACCTATTGCAGAATTTTCATTATATGTCTTAGCTTTTTTGAGGAGTAAGTGTTTTGTGTCTTAGAATATAATAACTGTATGATGGTATGATGGCAGAATGGGTGTAGTCAGTGGTTGAGTGCCTGGCTCACATTTATAAGGTCCCGGGTTCAATTCCATGTACCTCCTAAAAAACAACAACTATAAAATAATGCAACACACACACACTAAACTATATGATATCACGTTGAAATAAGGCACAATGTTTGTGCAACAGAAAACTGAAGACTGCTTTAAAGAGCACACAGAGCTCAGTTAACAAAGGAAATCGTTGGACAAATCTCAGGGAGATTTGGAGGGAGCTCTGACTCCTGAAGATAAGATTGAAGTAAGCTCATTCTTGTGAACACAGTTTCAAATCTAATTAAAAGTGGGAGACTCTTTCTGATTCTCTTTTTTCCTTTCTTTGGCTTTGACTAATTGCTTGCTGCAGTTGTACCCACCACAATGCAAAGATGAATCTAAGGCCAAAAAGGCAGGAGGAAATACATTAAGAAATAGAAAACTGGTAGGTAAGATCAATGTCAGGGAGTTTGGGTCACTTTGCCTTTAGCCAAGTACCCTCCTGATACCCTTGAACTTGATGTATACACTTAAGTATTGGCGTTGTAGGGTCCCATCCTGGGATTTGTTTATATGTCTGTCTGTGTGGGGCCCAGGTAGGTGCTGGGACCTGTAGAACATTGGACAAGCCACAGAACCCTAGACCCTTTACCCCATCCCTGTGGAAATTAGATACATGAGGGGAACTTAAGGCAGCATTATTCAGGTCTTGCCCCCCTGAGCCATGCACACTGCCCTGTCAGTTCCAGCACCAGGAGAGACTTGCTTCTCAACTCATGAAGATGGCCATTTTGTTGGTCCTCATCATCTCTGAAGCATCTCTGTGGTTTCAAGACCCACAGCCAGGGTAAGAACACAGAGGTAGCCAGAGCCACCCACTGGGGTAGTGGCCTCAGAGGTATGGGCTGAGGAACAGCTGTGGCCTTCCCTGCTGGTGATGGAAATATTACTAGAGCTATTCCCCAAGTTGAATGTCACTTGTGGTGCAGTGCGGGTCCAGTCCTGGGAGAGCTTCAGGGGAGAACAGAGGAGGAGCTGTTGGAATCAGGCCTTTACCCAGGCAGAAGCACATCTGGAAGAGAAGAGAGCCATTTTCATCCCTCCTGCTCTCAAACAATAGAGAGAACCTTTGCCTTCTACGCAGTCTTCATTCTTCCTAAATTTTCAATTATTTTAAAAGTCAATTACCCTAATGAATCTTGCCAGTTTATTTTATTTTTTTAATGTTTGAACATGATGAAATAATTATTCAGGTTCTTGTAAAGATTAAATTCTTGTTTTTTAGGTGATTTTGACGGGAAGGTGGAAAATCGAATGCCTCGGATGGTGGATATCTTGCAGGTATAACTCCTTCTACCGAGGCCTCTAACTGCTTCCTGGGAGTTCTTACTA
The DNA here is from genome assembly GCA_029593785.1 of Cabassous unicinctus. Lineage (NCBI taxonomy): Eukaryota > Metazoa > Chordata > Mammalia > Cingulata > Chlamyphoridae > Cabassous > Cabassous unicinctus. The sequence continues at coordinate 7,984 of JAQZBX010108445.1, forward strand.
TGCCTAACTTGTAACAGAATTTTCTCCCTGTTGTGTCTTTTAGGCACAAATGCATTATCAGAAGTTGAAATAGATCTAAAAGTGCTACAAGATAGACTGAGCACTTTAAAGATCAATAACGATAATATGTCAGGTAGGTTGCTTTTGAGAAGAAATTCACATTCAGTGGAAATGATTTTGCATTGTGAAGGTAAGAATCCTTTCAGGATTCTCACCCCTGTCCTCAGCCCCCTAACCACATTTGCAGGCCCAAGTGTACACATTGCAGTGGACGAACGTATTGTCCTTTACAGAATCCTTAAAGGAAGCAGAAAACGGCTGCAATTCATTGCGGTCTTCGAAACCTGCAATAGAAGAGGAATGCAAACCCTCGACCCTGAAAATAGAGTCTCTTCATGAAGTCAATGAGCAGAGAAAGAAGGCCTTGCAAGAGTAAGAGTTTTATATGTTCATTGTTTCGAAAGTTGTGATGTGTGAACATGAGGACCCATGAGCATAATTTTATCTTTCTCAGAACTGTTACCACAATATGTTTCCCATATTTAATCAATGTGGAATTGTGCTAATTCGTTTTTACCTTGATTGCCATCACCTGCATGGTTCTTTTACAGGGATTCTGGCCTTCATTTGGGTTTCGGGGGGTACCACCAGTTATGGCTGCTGAGCTGCTTCCCTCTTTTTGATGATCCATTGCGCTCTTTGTTTTTTTCACCTTTGCTTTCTCTCTGGACAAGTTACTGAATTCAGATTTCTCTTCCAGTTGTTGTTTTGACCCTTAAAAATCTTGGGTGAAAGGTATGAGATGATTTTTTTTTTAGTAGAATAAAATCTGCAAGAACTTTAAGGAATTCTTAGCTATCAAAGGTGTTTTACATTCTGGATTAACTAGAAAAAAATATTCAGCACAAATATTATATAACATCATTGTGGCGAGGAGGGTGGGAGTTGTGATGGTAGAAAGATCTGAGTAACTCGTTACTCATCTGGAATTTATGTCTCAAATTTGGAGTTAGGTAATTTTTGAAACATAAACTCTTATGGAGCATTTTGTGTTCTTGCTGCATAAAAATCCATGGTTTCTTGGAAAATGGGCTCTCTGCATGTTGCTATTTGTGATTGCTCCTACATATTATTCTTCAGCATATACAGAAATCTCTGCAAAAGGGTGTCTTGCTGAGAATGTAGTTCAGTGCTCAAGCCGCTACTACTTGATGCCATTAAACATTGAAACTGGACCACTAATGTTTCCCTCCTCCTCTGCTCATTGAACAACCACAGCTTCATTTTTCCTAACATTGCGGAGTGGCTCACTAAATGTTTGACCCACTGGAAAGAACCATTTCTCATTTCAGAAATTGTTAAGAAGAGCTTCTCTCTTCCACCGGTAATTGTTTGGTTACCTAAATGGCAATTATTTTCCATCATAATATGGATTCAGCTTCTCCTACACCCATTTGATGCCCCTGTCTGGCTCCTGTGTTAGCTCAGGCCCCGACCATTTTTCCTGCTTGGAGAGGCTGAATTATGACCTACAGAGACATTCCTGGCACCTGTGATTGTTGCCTTATGTGGCAAAGACATTGCCGGTGTGAATAAGTTAAGCATCTTGAGAAGGGGAGATTATCCTTGATTATCTGGGTGAGCTTCCAGTGCCATCACAAGTTTCCTTATAGGACAGATGCAGAGGGTGATTATACACACACACACAAGAAGTGATGTGGATGCAGTGGCTGGAGTAATGCAGCCACCAGAAGCAGGAAGAGGCAAGGGACAGACTACACCTAGCACCTTGGAGGGAGTGTGACCCTGCCCTGCCGGCACCTTGACTTGGGCCCAGTCATACTAATTTTTGGACTTCTGGCTTCTAGAGCTGTGAAAGAATAATTTTTAAAAATAAATGTTTGATGCCTCCAGATATAGGTCTTTTGTTACAGCTGCCACAGGAGATGAATATACTGGCCAGGTTTTCTAACTACTCTCCTTGCCTCCATTTCCCATCCTGAAACACCTTTCCAACTCTGATTCATTCTCCCTATAACTGCTAGAGTCTTCTTTGTAGACTACACATTTGTCCCTGCCTTCTGGCTGATTCTGGGACATTCCATGTCCTGCAGAGACAGTTCCAGGTTCCTCAGTGGGGCATGGAGAGCTTCCCCACAGCCGGTCCCTGGCAGCCTCTGCCTGGCAATTTCTGCAGATCTCTCTGATGCATCCCAAGCTGCAGCCACCCTGCACAGTTCTCCTGCACCACCAGACACCTCTCTGCCTTTGTGTGTACTATATATTTTTTTGCATTCTTTTCACCTGGCAATCTCGTACCCACTTGGATATTTATGTTCCTCAAAGTCTCTTCTGGAGCCATGAGGGATAAACAAAATGGCAGCTAGACATAGAGACTGAATGACGGCTCATTCCTTTTACTTGTAATGTAACCTCTGAATACATTGGGTTTCCCTCTCATGTCAACAGGTGTATACAACCCTTTCTTCTTTCTTTCTTCCCATCTTTTTTATTTTTAGTTATTCTATTTTCTCCTTGATTAAATTGGGTAGTTATAGGTTGTTTT
>JAQZBX010108446.1:0-10553 GCA_029593785.1 Cabassous unicinctus
GGGAAAGGAAGGGGGAGGGGGGAAGGAAGGGGGGAGGGAGGGAGGAAGGGAGGGAGGGAGGGAAAGTAAGTTAGTTAAGGCGAAGGGACAAAATGTTACAATTGGTAGATCTGGGTATCCGCGGGATGGGCATATGTTGGAATTCTCTGTATGGGGTTTGTATTATTTTTGCAACTGTCCTGTTAGTTTGAAAATATTTCAAAAGAAAACGTTTTGGTTTGTTTGTTTTGGTTTTTTAAGTACTAAGTGTGCACACAGTAGTCTCCACTCAAATGTTACTGACCTCATGGAAACTACATTTTAGGGGGGGACACAGAAAAGTAAGGAACAAGTATGTAATTTCAGGTGTGATGGGGAAAAACCACTAAAGCAAGCTAAAAGGATAAGACTGACAGGGACTGCTGTTTTCATGAAAAAGAGAGGTCAGGCGGGCTCTTTGATAAGGTACCATTTGGCCTATAACCTGAAGGGGCAGGGGAGTGAGTCATGTACCACCTTTACAGAGAAGACCCCTTTGGGATTTAAGCTTATTTATGCAGTGCTGCCTTTCAAAGGAATGCAGTGCAAATTCTTTTATGCCTTTCTTGGGGTTAGAGGTTTAGGTTGGAGGTTTAGGGGGAAAGTGAGTCACGTGGATCTCTAGAGGAAAAGTGAGTCATGTGGCTCTCTAGGGGGAAAGTTGAGGGAATAGGAAATGCCAAGTGCAGAGGCCAGTGTGTCCCAGGGGGTGGGGGGAGAGCCAGAGAGCCAGAGAGCAAGAAAGCACAGTAAGAGATCAGAGAGGAGCACGTGGCTGATTGCAGAGGGTCTCCTGGACCAACATAAGGACCTGGGATTTCATTCCACGTGCAATGCGAAGCCCTGGAGGGCCGGGCGGTGTTGAGCAGCAGGGTGACATGACTCGAGGCAGGGTTTCCACAGCATAGAGAAGCAGGAAAAATCAGCCAGGGTACCCATGAAATACCGTCTAAGAGAACAATTGAAGCCAGGGTGTGACTTGCTTAGATTCCTGTTCTAGAAAGATCACTATGGCATCTGTGAAGAGAGATCTTAGGATGGAGGGTGGGGGTGGGGACTGTTGACAAAGAAGCCAGGTGAGGAACTATTAGAATACTTCAAGGTCTTCTTCAGGATCAACATTATGACTATCTGCAAATAGTTTATTCTAGATGGGCAGGAATGGTGATGAATAGGGAATTCTGGGCAACAGGATGCACAGTACCTGGTGGTAAAACCACAAAATTCTCGTTTTACAAAGAGAGAAAATGAACAGTTGCCTTCTAAATGAACTTTATTTTTCTTTTCTTCAAACAAAATGGCAACGCGAGCAGAGCAAGCAGAACTGGGAGTCTTTGGCCGCTATTTTTGGTTTAGCTCAGTTTCCCAGTTCATAGTTACTCCTATGTTGCAAAGAGGAGCTGGTTTATGAGCACATAAATGAAACCCAGCTGTGAGAGAGGATAATGAAAGAAGGGGACAGGGAAAATTAGTCATTATCATAGCATCTCATTTGAATCTCATTCTAGCTTGTCAAAACAACTGAGGAAAGTTGAAAGATTAAATGTGCGTATTGGGGAGCCAACTGGAACTTTCTTGTAAAGTCTACATTCTGCTGGAAGTGCTCGTTGAAAATTTTCAGAGGGTGGGGGACATGCAGCCCTTTTCAAATACCACCTTTACAGAGAAGACCCCTTTGGGGTTTAAGCTTGTGTATGCAATGCTACCATTCAAAGGAATGTAGTACAAATTCTTTTATACTTTTCTTGGGGTTGGAGTATAGGTTTTAAACATCCAACAAATATAAATAAACCAGAATATTGCTTGTCACATTCCAAAGCTGTAGAAATAACAATGAAGGCAATATCTTTCATTTGAAAAGCAGGGGAACTAAGAGGAATTTGGAGTCAGATCTGGGTTCGAATCCCAGTCCCACTACTTATCAGCTGAATGACCTTTGGAAAGCTATTAAACCTCTCTGAGCACATTTTCTTTCTGTAAAATATTTACCTTTCAGAGTTGGCATGAATAGTAAAGTAAACAGTGACCAGAAAGTATCTGGCACATATTAAGCATTCAATAACAAAAAGATATTTGAATAACACATTACCATCTCCATAATGCTTTCAAATGTGCACTTGTGTGCGCTCAAATAACAAAATCTATTAGGAAACTATTTTGAATATTTCTAGACCCTGGCCTCCAACTCAGCCCTCCAAAGGCCCATTTTCACCAAAGCCCCCTCCATGTTAGACTGGACATCAGCCCAGAAGGCATCTAGAAAGTCCTCTAAGAGGTTATCATCCTAATTTGGGGTGCCATGTGACCTACCAAGGGTTCCAGCTATCCCCAGATCCCCAAAGGTCTTCAAAGTAAATAATGGTGGTCTAAGAGCTACCATCACTATTTCAAGAAAAGATCAGCAAAGAAAAATTTCCCTTTATAGACCTGCACAGTCTGGCTCAAATGTCTAGAGCTGTTGCTTTTGTCTGGAATTAAATCAGCCCAGGTGTTATCTCACATCGAGCAGAAGCTCAGCTTCTTCTTCATATGTCTCTGCTGATTAAAAACGAGCAAAATGAATAACTTTATTCAGATGAAATCTTTTTTATGGAACTTAGATGTTAGGGGGAGCCTCCCCAGTCCTCCGAGATCGGAGGAAATGGCTCAAATCTCTTGGTTTCAGAGTTAGAGAAAGTCCAAAGTCTTTGCTGAGGCCTCTGCAGGCCTCTGGGAATTTGGCTCTTGAAGTGACCATAGCCTTTGGGCCACATGGACACATATGTTTCCTCTCTTTTGCTCTACTTCACACTGGAGCCCTTTTGCCATTTACACACACAAGATCCACTCCCACCATATATTTTGTGGGTATAATTGACTTTACTGAGGTTTGGGTCACAAGAATAGGGTCACAGCAAGGTCTCCTCCCACGACTTCACACTAGCATCTGTTTCCTCTCTCACGCTCCCTCCCCTCCTTTTCTTTCTCTTTTCTCACCTTGTCTCAGCAAAGCAGTCTAGCCAATACCATTTGTAGCCAGAACATAGTATTTCCCCAATATGAATCTTTTCCTCTGAGGAACTCTAATGAATAAAATATGTCCCAACTTCATTAATTTAAATGTACATTTCTTTGAGGAAAATCATCAAGAAAGGAGTCCTTGCTGACAAAATTTAGGAACCATTAATCTAGAGCAGTGGTTCTCAAAGTGTGGTCCCTGGAGTGTCACCCAGGAGCTTGTTGGAGCTGTACATTTTCAAGCTCCACCCCAAACCCACAGAAGCAGAAACTCTGGGGGTGGGACTGAGAAATCTATGTTTTAATAAACTCTCCAGGTGATTCTAATGCATGCTAAAGTTTGAGAACCACTGGCCTAGGAGGTGGACTTTGACTATAACCAGATAGGAGTGCCAAACTCAAATGCCCAAAGAGACCAGGCAATAAGAGACCAGGCAATAATATAAATAGGTGAAGCAAGCTGGGTATTAGACAGAGGGGAATGTGATATGGACATGAGTGAACTCTGGCTGATTTTGGCCACATGGAAAGGAAGGTTCAGGGTAGTCATAGCTTCTAAATTTCCAAGAGAAGACAGAAATTTGGATTTTTATGTGCAATCTCCAGAGGTTTAAATCTTGGCAACCAATTCGTTTTGTCCTTCTAGGTTAAGTCAAAGGCTTTCAGGGGACATTCAGAGCTGCTGCCTATGTCACCACACTTTAAACTGAGAATCATAGGTTTCCAAGCCATACTTCTGGGTTTGTTGCTCTAGGTTCAATTCTTAAAGCACAGTAGGAATTGAGAAGAAAATAAGAAATACAGACTCTCATTTAACATGGATTTTGTGTCCAACATTAAATTGGGTTTTAAGTTAATACAGGGCTATGGAATAGGGAGCCTATAAAATGGCAGTGAAATGGCAGGTGGACTAATGTGAGATATTGTTCCTGGGCAGCCTTTTTATTTCCCTCTATTTTTTCTCAGAAATTCACCGGGGAATCAGTTTTGTTCCTTGCATCACGTTTAAAGCTGGGCTTATAGAATATATGCAGTGCTCTGCTGTTACCATGGCAACCATTATCTTCTCCTAATTCCTTTTCTTTTCTAAAAATAAAGTGCCCTTTCTCAAAGTATCTATTTCCGCCTTTTATTCAAATCTCGCTTTCTACGGAGGCTCCATCTGACTTTGACCTCGATATTACTTTTGTTTGGCTTGGGATGGGACAGTATTGATAACACACGTTCTGGACGTGACTGTCAGCCATCCCTCCACGTTAAAGTAGAAGACTAATGAGAGCCACAGACACAATCCCAGGGATTTCATAGAAGGCGGGGTCGTGATCGCATTCCTACACCACAAATGCCACCGGGAACAATGTTTTTCTGGCCCATTATTTTATCTGCTGATTCCAAAGAACTGTATTTCCACCACAGAACAGAACAGTGGGAGAGATGAAGAGGTGGGTGGAGCCCGGCTGCTCTGACAAAGCCTTGGACCCCCACTCCTTTGATCCTTAACTGGACGATGCCCCTTCCCTGGTTCCTTGGCATTTGTGCGGGCTTTCCTTGCTTGCAGAAAGGTCTTGATGAGTCATAAAAGGCTCCAGATGATCCACTTCTGAGACATTGGAAGAGATGGCGGAAAAGGAAAAATTGAGCACTGGCTTCAATTCTGCAGCCTTTGTACACCAAAGACCAGGCCCAAGCAAGTGATTGTTTGGGACTTCTGAATCAAAAGGGAAATGTTCTATAGACTGTGTCCTTTTTTGCCACACTGAGATGCTACAAAGAATGAGTCTTGTCATAAGACAAGTCAACAAAATCAGTCCTCCCAGGATGAAGTAAGGCCAATAGGTATGATCCCTGCCCTCCATGAGTCTACACTCACTCATGTGACCAAGCAGATGAACAGAGGATACTCATAAAGTCATGGAGGCACCCTTGACTCTCAACAGAAAGTGTGTCTGGCATCTTCCCGTGGTGTGGGCTGAGCCATCCTCCTTCTCCATTCCTACTGTGGCTCACATGTTCCTGTACCTGCCAAGCTTCTCCATTAAAGTCCGTGGTTATGGAAAAAGATGTGTTCCTCCTTGACAAGCTAAGTGGCCAAGGCAGAAACGGGAAGTGTGATCGTGGCTGATTTACACCATAAATGGCTTGAGTTTGGGTCAAGAAAAGGGCTCAGAGTGTGTATAATGGGAGTCTTAAAATTTGACCATTCTAGATAATACAGGGTTAGGCAAAATCATTACTGTCTTTCTCTTCCTTTTGCAGTTTCAAGGGCCAGCTTTGTCTAACATTCTTTCCTAATCTGCTGTGGTTCACTTGGATAGCAGCCCTTGGGCACAGCTAATCTAGAGCCTGAGCTCAGTAGTGACTTAACTGAGGGAATTCCATCTTCTGTGACCCTGACTGTGCACTGTGGCTGGGGTCAGGCTGCACTTGATAGGTCAGCCACTTGGGACTGATTAAGAATTGGTCCTCTGGATTGGGCAGCAGCCAAGAAGTCCAGGGCAGTGCTTGGGGTCCTGGGCCATATCTTCAGATGGACAAGATGCTCATAGAAAAGGGCACTGAACTAGGTGTCAGAGGCATTGCCTGGTTCTACTATGAGGAGGAGAAAGTCCAGGGAGGGGACAGAGAGAAGGAAGGCACCATGCTCTGACCACTCCCCAAAAGTCTCATCCCTTGAGAGTAAGGTCTGATCCCTAATCAGACCATCAATCATTTACTGGTCAGACTGACTTCTTCTAAGGTTTTTTCACCTTAAATATTTAGGTTTAAATATTTAAATATTTTCATGTTGATACTTGATCTTACAAACACTTTACCATTCCCCTCCCTTTCCCCAGCTTCTCCCCCAGCTACTCCACTGAGCTGCCATAATGAGCTGTGTGACCACGGACAACTCACAAATGCTTTCTGAACCTAGCTTTCTTCATGAGTAATTGGAAACAATTACAGTCACCCTGAAGGGCTGAGTGAGAAAGGGCTTTGTGAATTTAAAAATACAACACGTGAGGGAGAATGAAGATGATGCGGTCATCATTTCCTACATGGCACGAGAATGGGGTCTTTCATCTATGAAGGACTCAAACATATGGAATGAATAGATAGATAAAGAAATGTGCCATAGTCATCAAATGACCCACTTTTCAAGACAGAAAGGGAAGATCAGTGAAATTGGCCTTCAGACATACCACTTCTTTGGATGTCTTCTTACCTCCTAGGCTTCAAGTGCTCTCATTCTCCTGTTCCCAGAAAGAGAAATGAAATGTTACTCCCAGGTATTGATTTACAGACCTCTTGTTGATTTACAGACCTCCTGCAGGGGTATCTTCACTTTTATAAGGAACATTGTGGGTACAGTGTTTAACTCAAAAGAATAAACGCCAAATGATGGAAGCTCAGGCTTTAGCAATAGTTCAATATAAGAGATATTTGGGGAGCAAGGGCCAGAAGGGAGAGGGGAGAATCTTCTTAGAAATATTTCAGTCAGAGCATGCAGTCAGATGCCAGGTACACTGCTGAGGAAGTCAGAGAGGAAGAGCAAGGTCCTCATCTTTGGAGTCTTGAGGGAGCTACCATTTTGGTGGTAAACAGCATTGCTTCATGCTAAGAACAAAGCCAGAGCCTGCCTATCTGGTTGGGATTCTGGATCTGCCACTTAGCATCTGTGTGGCTGTACACTAGTCATCTAACTTCTCTGTGCTTCAGTTTCCTCACCTTTAAAAGGGGGCTCATAATAGGAGTGACACCATCAAGATGGCAGTGTAAGACATCTCTGGAAATGTTTTCCCTTAGAAACAGCTAAATAAACGGGCGGATTAAACTCTCTTGGAACTCTAGAAGATTATAGAGACTGGAGAAAGACTCCACAAAGGTGAGTTAAAGGAGAAAAAGCCCACATGCACAAAAAAAGAGGTAGGGCCACAGCATGGACCTGCCAGGCCAGGCCCCTCCCCAACACCTGGTCCCACACAGTTTGAGACACACAGCAGCAGCGCTCTGGCCTGGGCACCTCCTACTGTGGCCGCTGACCACAGAGCCACCCACAGCAGCGACTTGGAGTCCCATGCACATTCAGGCATGGGGACCAAAGGCCCCATAGTCCCAAGACGGGGCACTCATGGTTGGCATGTGGGAGCATAAAACACAGTCTCCCTGAAATCAGAGTGACCACAGCAGAACTACTGGCAAGCTGTCCATACTCCCAGGCCAATCCCCAAGTGCTGGTGCACCTAAATAAAAAAAATCAAGTGTTTGTGGACTCTGGGCCCATCCAGTTCCATGGATCTGAATCCCCTAATGAGGAATTTACTGGAGGCAGAAAAGCTGGACGGAAGGGGGAATTGAACTTTAGTAAGGCAGGGCAGACCCAGGGCTGAAAGCTGGAATGAAAAGGCAGCCCAGAGCATAGGAGAGGAGTTGAGAAAATCATAGCACTGAGGAGGAAAATTTGTATAAAAACAAAGAGAATAGCCCAAGACTCTTTGAGGAGGAAAAGAGAAACAGAAATCATCTCCTGGAGGGGAAACATTCACAAATAAAAGGATAATATTAACAGTTACTGTGTATGCCCATGGCAAGAGACAGGTGCAGAAAGACCTGAGAGAAATCTGAACTGTTAAACACAGGCTGCTCTAAAGGTTCAGTATAAACTGGACCACGCAGTGAAGAAGAGCCTGAAAACACAGCAAACCTACTCTAAAGCCCGAGGCAAGAGAGAGAAACTGACTTCCAGTGTTAGTATATCAAAACAATCAAATGCCCAGACATCAATAAAAGATCACAAGCCATACAAAGAAACAGGAAGAGTGACTCAGTCAAAGTAACAAATTAAAACTTCAGAGGAAACACAGACTTTGGAACAACTAATCAAAGATGTTCAGTCAAATCTCTTAAATCAAATCAAGGAGATAAAAAAAAAATGTGGATAGAAATAAACTATTTATTTAGAAATAAATAAACTATGTTTGGATATAGAACTAAAGGATATAAGAAAGACAATGTATGAACAAAAGAAGAAGATATAAATATACATGCCTAAGAACTGCAACAAATTCCAAACAGGATAAGCCCTATTTGACTGTAGCAGTTTATTTATGAATTCCAAAAAAAGATATTGATTATGTTTGTAAACTGGTCTGTTCTTCTAGGTGTGATACCCTTTGATTGTATTAAATTCAAAGGTTTTACGTTTATTTGATTATGTTAAGATTAGCGCTTTGATTCAACCATGTCATTAGGGCATGCAGGGTTGAGTCCCCGCCCCCTTCGTGGGCTATATAAACGACACTCAATCAAGGAGACAGAAGCAGACATGCGAGAAAAAGGAAGGAGCTCCATAGACATGCAAGAGGATCCTGCAGCCCCAGGAAGAGAGATTAGCCAATTGCATGATAGTTTGCAGCTGAAGAGAACAGAGCAGCTAATCTCTATGCCAGCGTACAGCTGAGATTGGAAGAAGCTGGGCCCATGGAGCCTTAAGAGAAAGAAGGAAGGAGACACCAGGCAGATTTCGCCCACCATCTTGCTTCAACATGTAGCAACAGAGTTTGGTGAGGAAGTAACCTTGAGTTGGACTCTTTAGGGCAGAGAAGAGAGTTGGGGTTTTGAGCTGGAGCCTGGGAAGTAAGCACACAGAGGAGCAGAGCAGCTGAACCCAGATAAAATTGATTCCTGGAGAGAGAGACAGAGCAGGTCACCTGATAGTCAGCTGGCCTTGTGGAGAGAGCGGGGCAGCTGAGCCTGGAGAGAAAAAAACCCTGGGAAGAGAGGAATCCAGGAAGCCTGAATTCTTGGCAGATGTCGGCAGCCATCTTGCTCCAACACGTGGCAACAGACTTTGGTGAGGGAATTAACTTATGCTTTATGGCCTGGTAACTGTAAGCTTCTACTCCAAATAAATACCCTTTATAAAAGCCAACAAATTTCTGGTACTTTGGCTGACTAATACATAGACCTATTCAAAAACACATGTTAATCAAAATATCAAATGCTAAAGACAAAGAATTCTGAAAGCAACAAGAGAAAAGTCCTTTGCTACTTACCAGGGATCCTTAATAAGATTAAGTGCCAATTTTTCATCAGAAACCATGTCAGCAAGGGGCAGTGGTATGACATATTTAAGGGAGTGAAAGAGAAAAACTGTCGGCCAAAAGTTCTTTAGCCAGGAAAACTGTCCTTCAAAAAGGAGGGAGAGTTTAAGACACTCACAGATAAACAAAAACTGTAAGTGTACTTCACCAAGAGACCTGTTTTCCAAGAAATGCTAAAGGGAGTTCTTTAGGTTTAAAGGAAAGGACAGGACATAGTAGTTTGGAGCAGTATGAAGATCTCCAGTAAAGGAGATTACATGAATAAAAGCAAAACCCAATAGTTTGGTATTTTCAGTATGTAACTCTATTCTTTATTTCCTATAAGATTTAGAATACAATTGAAAAAGAAATAATCATATTGCCATGTTATGGACATGCAAACTATAAATAGGTAATAGGTGACAAAAACAACATAAAGAGAGGACTTTAAGGAAAATGGCATTGAAGTAGGTAGTCAGAGTCTGACTCTCTCACAAAAAAGAGTGGAGAAAAGGCAAGGACCTATCCGAGGGAGCTGCTTTGGATATATATAGAACAGGAAAGATAAAGAAGCCAAAGGAAACCCATGAATTGCTCACCCCTGTGACTGGAAATGGCACATATACCCTGCCCTCAGGGCAAGTAGCCACAGAAGAGCCTCTGGCTCACTGCTGCCAACAGAGTGGAAGAGAGCATTCCCTGGGAGGAAGAGGGGTCTGACAGAGGGTAGAGAGTGGTTTCTTTGCAGTGAGTTTGGCCAGCTGAGCCCCCTTTAAATTTTGGAAGGGACCCCGAACCAACAGGGAGAGTGGAGGGGGGATCTACTCAGGCAGGCTGTCACACCCAGCCTCCCTGGGAGAGAGGAACTAGATTAGAGAGGGGGCTAAGACAGGCACCTAATCAGCAGGACTGTGGCAAACTGGTAGCAATCTAACACTTCCTGATGGAAATGGAGTGGATAGAGCCAATAAGCTTTCTGAAGCCTAATTAACCTGAGGAGACAGTTTAGCTCAGTGGAGGAATTCCCACCTTGCATATATGAGGTCCCTGGTTAGATTCCTGGGTCTCTTTAGGGAAGTCATCCAGAGAGTGATCCACTGGGTTATCAGGTACCCAACTGATACCTTATAACAGGGAACACATAGACTTTTGTTTTTGTTTTAGTTTTAGGTTTTCTTGGGTCTGTTATTTTTTAATTTTTAAAGGTTCATTTTTTTTCTTTTCCTTATTTTACTCACTAAATCCTGGTACATCACCTCCACACCTGGAGGAATTAGAAAAAGAACAACAAACTAATCTCAAAGCAAGTAGAAAGAAGGAAATAAAAATTAGAGCTGAGCTAAATGAAATTGAAAATAAGAAAGCACTAGAAAAAATAAACAAAACCAAAAGCTATTTCTTTGAGACGATTAATAAAATTGACAAACTATTAGTTAGACTAACAAAGAAAAAAAGAGAGAAGATGCAAATACATAA